>APFE031539373.1:54335-78579 GCA_000404065.3 Pinus taeda
TAATGATGTGTAGGCTATGGGGATTGCATGACTCTGCTAATTTTACCATAGAAATGGTTCCTCTTATGGAGGCAGCAGTAAAAAGTATAATTATGGATTGGGCTACTATTCTCTCGGATAAACTAGCAGTAGCTATTCGTGATTTTAGAAATAAGACTGTGGTCACTGAAAGGGTAATTCCCCCATTTTCTTATAGTGCATATATCTTAGACACATTATGTTTCAATTCTGAATTTCCTGTCCTCGGTTGGAGGTGGACTGCACAGGACCCCTCACCCATTCATATATATCACCAAAAATTGTGGAAGTCTTCTTACAAACACCACCTGTATCAAATCTGCAATGGCTTTATGGTGCCCATTTACTATTCCATCTTTGATAAACCCATTCTGAAGATTTCCTATCAAGCTTCCTTTGATTTATCAGCAGTGGAAAGTTGGTTTGGAGAAGAGAAATTTGCCTATATCAGAGTTTTCGGCAGCCAAGCCAACCCACATGTTCTCCCTTTATATATTCCAGATAAGCTGCTAGCAAGAGAAATCGCGTATCAGATTATGGCTGAAAGTACTACACAGACTCTCAAAAGAGAAAAGAAAAGGGGCTGGCCCTCTTTTCCCTTGAGGTGTGGTGTCTATACACTGCATGATCTCAAACATGCAGAAAAGGAAGCCATAAAGATTCAATCTTTAACTCTGGCCACAATCCCAAACAGGGCATTTGATCCAAAGCAAGTTGCCTATGCCGCATTAGAACATGCCAAATTGACAAAGTTTGAGCATCAGGAAGATATATTTGATGACCTGTTCACTTCAATTGAAACCATAGGTCAGGCTAAAGAACTCGCTAGGATGAAATATAATGATGAAGGGTTGACAAAGTTCAATAAACTTAGAGAACAGAGGTTGCAAACTCTGCCTCTAGATTTACTAGCAACGTCCCCAGCGACATCGTCAAGCAAGTCTGGTTGGCAACAGTTAAAGGAACCTCTTGCTATAACAAAAGATCATAATAAGGAGCAGGGGGAAAGCAGAGGAAAGAACAAGAGGGAAAATAGAGGAAGGAGCAGGAAGAACAGCTAAAGAAAGAGCATGAGGATAGACAACAGAGGGAACAAGAGGAGCATAAGAGGAAAGAGCAGGAACAAGTACAGAAGGAGTCTCAAACTGAGAAAGGGCAATAGACCACCACTGATGTCAATGTGGACACTAACACAGACCCTAAATTGCTCCAGGAATGGCAGCAGTTTCATTCTATCATCAGTGGATTATAAGGCTCAAAAGATACAGACACTTCTAAGACTAACGACATGCAAAACGTTACTTCACCTCAAGTTCTAAGTGGAACCAGTGGCCCACCCAGGTCTAAGGATGTTGAGATAATTCCAAAAGATCCCACTGATCAAATCATTCTGCAGGTAGAAGATATTCCTCCATTGGATGTTTTCTACAGCCCGAGGCATAGAGCAGTTGTAAAGCGATCAAGGAAAAGACGAAGGATTGATCAACCTTCTATCTTTCCGGAGCAAACAGTCACGGGTAATGTAGTATGGAAGGAGAAATTGGACCCCTCCGATGACCTAACAAAGTTGTCACAGTATGCTGGAGCCTATTCGGCAGCAACAATCGACAAAGCATCGGAGGTAAGCCTTCTATTGAAGAATAAGGACCAAGAAATCTCTGCATTACAGGCGGAATTGGCTGAGACAAAGCAGAAGGCAGCGTAAGCAGAGGAGCAGTTGCTGGCACAACAACAAATGAACAATCGATTAACCCAGCAATTGCAAGCAGAAAAGCAAAGGATCGACCAAAGTGCGATCCAGAATCAGAAAGAATTGACGGAGACATTGGCACAGTTGAGAGCAGCAAATGAACAAATGATGAAAACCAAAGATGAGCAAATCGCTCAAATGTCATCGCAGCTAGAAAAAATGAAAGGTGCTTCGCAAGTGGCAGAGTTCAAAAAAGAAGCATCATTGATAAACAATGCGTTAATATCTCAGGTTAGACTCTTGTGCCAACATATCGCTCAAGCTGAGCCACTGTGCGAGTTAACTATATCTATAAATCAGCAGGTAGAGAAGGCCAGGGATGAATTAAATCAAGCCGAAGAGGCCATTACTGCATATCTTGACTAGCAAGATTCTGATCAGGGAAAAGTAGCAAATTTGCCCAGGATATTTGAAACATGTAAGGATATACTTTTCACAGAATGGCACACTCAGGTGATGAAAGCAGAGAGAGCGACTTCAAGATGTAAATCAACTTCTAGCAATCTAGTTGATTTAGTCAACAACACTCTCTACTTGGCAAGTATGATTTCTCAATGTACACCAGGAAAGATGACAACAACAAATACATTGGAGCAATCATGTTATCCTGAGTTAGAAGAAAAGGGAAGATTAATCGCCGGGATTAATAGTTTAAACTTGGATGCATATTGGCTCTTCCTAATTAACCCACATACACAAAGAGCCGCCCTTAAGTGTTTAACAGATGCAATCGGGTGTATAATTCCCGATATTCAAGATGCCACCTATGCTGCCCAGCTCAGTTCGCGCCTCAACAAAACTCCGGAAGTTGAGCCAATGCTTGCAATAAATCAGCTCAGATTCAAAGGAAAGCAGCCGACTTGACGAATCACCCTCCAGATTGCCAGATCGCTAGCCAAAATAGGATCAAGAGTTATTGATATCAATTTAGTAGCATTTCTGTTTAGTAGATATTTAAATTAGTATTGTATTTATAGACCCTTTCATGTTTTTAGAAAAGGTCATAAAATTTTGTAAGAGACTTAATAGACTGAAGTTTGCACTACTGTGCTTCAGTCGATATTCTTTTATGAAACTTGACCAGTTGTTCTTAATTTAATGAGGAAGCTTCTTTATGCAATTGTGCATTATTGTCGTTGATTGAGAATGTTTTTGCGTTAAAGGAAGAACTGCACATAGCGATTGATATCTGGGAGTGTCACGCAGCTCGTATGGTATTTTTATCTATGTCTGAATTCATTCCGTTTATATGAATTGTTGTGTAATTATTTTTGCTATCGTTGATTATATGCATGCGCTATAACAACAGATCTTATTCATTCCACTATTGGATGTTTGGTGATGTGCCTTTGCTTTTTATCATGTGTATGACAATGATATAGATGTTTAAAGTGTGGTAATTTCGTTTCAATCGCTCTGCTTAACTATTTAGGCACAACAATCTTAAATGAATTAATATCTATGTTGGAAAGATACAGTCATCTATATGCTTGTCTTTTAGACATAGAACATCAAACGCTAAGCTTTAGAGCTAAATAGATTCCCGGGATAGTTCCATTTATTTATATTTCTGTTAATAGTTTTAGCCTTTCGCTCACCGCTAGTGTAGTCTATAAATCATTCACCCATCCCATTTATCTATTTCTGGGAAACTGGTCCCATTACCCCCAGTCGGAGCCACTATCCCAAACGGAAAAGGAGCTGTACTAAGGTCCGGACCGGGTGGTTTCCCCAATGTTGTTGCAGTGATTTTCGAGGCATCAACAGGAGGGAGAAAGAGATGGTTGGAGCAATAGGTAATGGCAGTGAAAGGTTTTAAACAGTTTGGCTAATTTTTTTTCAAAATTTCCCTGTAAAAATAAAACCCCATGCAGCAGCAGACAGGTGGTCCAGAAACGTTCAAGATTTTCCAAAAATCTCAATAAAATTTTAAATCATCCTACTTCATATCTGCTTGATGAAAACCCCACAAATATTTTTCCAAATCTGAAATAAATACCCCTACAAGAGATGATTCTGAGGCTAGATCTTACCCTCTATGGCCTAGATCTAGCTTCAAACAAGAATTCTCCTTCAGATCTGCAACCTGTGATGACAAAAACAAAACACGCAGAAACAAAATATACAATGATGAAATTAAAACTCCAAAAAAAACCCAGTTAAAAAAATACAGTAATTACAAGTTGAAGGCTGCCAAATACCATATTTATAAAAGAGGTATGGTAAATTAATAAAAATATAAATAAACCAAAGGTATGGTAAATAAATAAAACATTTTTTATATTTACTCCATAAGCCACCTTATATTTACGAACACTAAAAAAATGTGTTATATTTAGGTGAAGACTATGGGCCAAATTATTATTAATACCATGCAAAAATAAATTATTAACCCTCTAAGTAGCCAGATCTATCATTATGTCACACATATTTTTTTAAATTTTAAGTTTAAAGTGAGGTGTTTCAGAGAAAACCCTTCATGCATTAACAATGGAAGTTCTAATGACAAGCCTAGATTCAATCAAGCTGGGCCCTTTAGAAAATGTTGATCGAGAGTTGGCTAGTCCAACTGAAAACATCCCCAAATGCCCGATGATCTTAAAATCAAGAATTTCCTGCACAATTCAATTCAACCATTAACTTAGAAAGAGAAAACGACAATAAAATTCAGAGTCAATGGAGATACCTGTCATTATATTCAAAATTTAAACTACCATTCAAACCTTAATGATCAAGCAAAATACCTGTGCTTAAACCACTCTTTAGAAAGCTACTATCAATGGCTGAAAATGAAATCTATGCATGAAAATAAAACATCTTACAACATTTCCACGAAGAGTAACACTAGCAGAAATTAACCCCAAAGTCTTTCTTTATTGCACATGAAAAATGATCACAAGAGAGCTTTCACTTAACACACGACTCCAAGATCGAATGATCTCAACTAACCACTGACCTCTTATTTAAAGACAAATCTTCCAACGGCTAGTTCAAGTGATCTTTGTCAAAGTGATTTCGACCGTAGATGATGATCAAAATTTATTTTAATCTCATCATCAAAATTTTAAATTATTGAGGAAATTTGAAATTATCAATTAAGTGCATTTTAATTAATTCAAAAATTAAAATTTTGAATTAATTTCCTCAAAAATTTGACTTTGACATAACCCTAGAGACCAAGGACATAACATTTAGCAAAATAATCAATTAACTTTAGTCCCTAGACTTTTTAAAATTTAATTTTTTAAAGGACCCTCAAATTTAGCCTCTGGAAAATTTAAATTTACTTAGGACCTAGTACTTATGAGGGGATAAATTATTTTTCTAACCTTCAAGACATTTTATATCATGATTTTTACATACCAAGGGGGAAAACCCATTTGATATTGACCCTCATAGACTACCCAATTCTGCGACACAAACATAATCTAGCAAATCAAGAAATTTGTAATAAAATAACCTGACCAAATAGCTAGGGTTATTCCCAAATCACTTTTACGTAGACTCGATCTAACACATTAGGACTCCCCTAAGATTCTAATGACAAAATCCATTTTGACTTTGGAGTAAGGCTGAAGGAAAACTCTGTCGATTATGGATCGGTGAGACAAAAAACCTTCTGGAATGTAGATCATCATCAGAAAATTAGGTTTACCTAGGCAATTACATACATGACACAGATCTGCTAAAATTATTTACAATTCACACATACAAACTGAGTTTACAATATAACATGATTAGGCTGATGATGATAGTCAAACAGCACAGACACATTGATCAAACGCTATCCCTTTTAAAAATAAAAGGGGGTGTACTGCTATGGGTCGTTGACACGTAGTGGTCAACATCTGGCTCTACTTGGGGACACGTTACTGTATTGTAGGAATGTGAGAATATAGAATCTGCATCCACGTAACACACAACATAAGTAGTGCCCATCCAAAAATCAACATATAACGTTAAGCACAAGAAATATATAAGCTCTTCATTTATTAACTATCTAGCAACATGTAAAGTAAATCTAATCCTAAAACAGAAATGAAATGTTGAAAAGACAAGGAGTAGGGTTAGAAATAAAATACAGAGGATGCCCCATGGCATCAGATGTCATCTTTGAAGAATAGCTTGAGCATTTGGACATTTGCAGGTAAGTCAAGTTGTTTGCCATCCAATCTGCGCAAGTGGAATGAGTTTAATCCAACAATGTCTTGGATAATGTATGGTTCCAGCCACAAACTGTCGCATTTCTTATGTTTTGCCAATTTTTCATTCTTGCGATCCCAAAGGAATACCATATCTCCAACCTGCAAAGATCTAGATCGAGATGATTTATCAAAGCTTTTCTTAATGTTAAATTTACTTTTACATATGTTATCAAAAGCAGTCCTATGAGCTTCATCCAACTCCACAATTTGATCAATTCTATTTTGAACATCTTTATTAGTGGAAAAATGTTAAAGGAGCTGATAAGCTGGCAATTTCAGGTGCACAAGGTTACATCCAAGACATAAACTAATTCAAAGGGACTTTTACCAGTAGCTTTCTTTTTAGTAATCCTATTTGCCCATAAAGCATACTTGATTTTACTATCCCAAGCTCTTTTATTACTCTTACTATCTTCTTGATAATGGTTATGAGATATTTATTACTTGATTCAACAAGACTATTACCCTGAGGATAGTAATTTGATGAATGAGATAAGACAATGCCATACTTGAAACAAAAAGACGAAAATTCTGAAGAATTAAAAGCCTTAGCATTATCAGTAGTGATCTTGGCAGGGACACCAAATCTAGTAATGATAGTATTTTCAATGAAATCCATTATGACCTTTTCAATGGCATTCTTAGCAAGGATGGCTTCAACCCATTTAGTGAAATAGTCGATAGCAGTCAAAATCCTTGAGTAGCCATTGCTAGAATTTTCATGAAACTTCCCGATGAAGTCCAAACCCCAATGCTGAAAAGGTGCCTCCACCATGACAGGTTGTAAGGGCAGGGCAACAAGCTTCTATTTCCCAGTGAAAAGTTGGCAGGCTTGACAACTTCTAACAAAATTATGCACATCAGAGAAAATCGAAGGCCAAAAATAACCAGCTCTCAGAATTTTGTGGGTAGTAGTTCTAGCAGCATAATGACCACCACAAAACCCTGAATGAAACTTAGAAACTAACTTCTTGGACTCAATTTCATCAACACATCTAAGTACTATGCCCTCAGGTTTTCTCCATTTAATACCATCATTCATGAGGCAATACTTAGTGGCTTTTAATCTAAGAGCCCTTCTCTTATGAGCGATTAAATGGTTTGGACATGTAAGATTTATCAAGTAATAGACAATGTCCTTGTACCACTCATGCTCTCCAAATCTCTGCAGCTCAAGCGAAGATGAATCGTTAAGACAAATCAAACCAAGAGCTTTTTCATTACCTTCTGTCATCATTTGAGCCAAACCTTTGCGTTTGACTAATTTGGTGGGTTTAATCTCTAAATCATATTCTTGTATTTTAGTAACCCACCTAACACGAGTCCCTAAGAAATCAGTTTGAGTTAACAGAAAATGTGGGACAAAAACAATGATTTTAGAATAACCCACATAAGTTTTGAAATGCTTAACAGATTTGACTAAGGCATAGGCTTGCTTTTCCATGGTATTGTACTTTAATTCGGAATTTTGAAGTGCTCTACTCATGAAAGCAATAGGTTGCTCGTGACCATCTTTATTTTTCTGCAATAAGACACCAGCAATGGTATCCTCGGAACCGAAAAAGAAAATCATGAAATCCTTAGAGTAATAGGGACTAACTAAAATAGGGGCTCTTGCAATAACGCCTTTGATTTCCTGAAAAGCCTTTTTGCCATCTTCTTGCCAAACAAATTTTACATCTTTATTCAAAAGACTTTGAATAGGCTTAGCTACTTCTCTGTAATTTGGAATAAACCTTCTAAAAAAAAATGTTCTTCCAAGACTTAAGATTATGGGAAAGAGGAATCTTTTGGATTGCCTCAACTCTTTCAGGATCAATCTTGATTCCATATTTAGATATGATGTGACCAAGTAATTTTCCTTCAGTTACTCCAAAAAAATACTTAGCCGGATTTAAAGAAATCTTGTACTCTCTACATCTATCAAAAACTTGCCTAACATGACTTATATGACTAATCTCGTCCTTAGAAAAAATAGTAATATCATCCTAATAGATTTCGATAAATTTCCCAATGAAACCTTTGAAGGCATAATCCATAGCCCTCTGAAATGTAGCCCCAACATTGGTTAATCCAAACGACATTCTAATATATTCGAAGGTACCCCATGGTGTGGTGAATGTAGTTTTGTGACGATCCTCTTTCTTAACCCATACTTGATTATATCTAGAAAAACCATTTAGCAATGACATCATTCCAGAACCAGTTACTCTTTGCAACATAGTTTCCATGTTTGGTAAAAGGTAATTATCTTTCTTACATGCTAGATTAAGGTTTCCAAAATCAACACAAAGTCTTATTGTAACATTATTTTTCCTAACAATCACCAGGTTGGAACACCATGTTGAATGTCTCGTATGAGCAATAATCCCTGCTGCAAGCATCTTTGAAAGCTCCTTTTGAATCAAAGGGGCTAACTTAGGCTTAATTTGCCTAAGCTTTTGACAAAAGGGTTTAGCATTTTCATCTTTGAAAGGGATAGTATGCTCCATGACATCTTCCCTATAACCTTTTAATTCATCATAAGAAAATGCTAAGACATCTTGATATTCATGGAGTAAATTAGTTAACTTTTTTCTTTCTTCAATGTTAGTACCCTTACCAATTTTAATGATCTTTGGATCTCTAGCAGTACCAATGTTTACCTCGATGTATTTGCCTGGATCCATTTTATTTTCCTCTTTCAACTTTCTGGCATCATGTCGATCAAAGTGTTGTTTTAAGGCAACTACATTCATAGGAGTAGGATTTATGATATCCTCATGATGATTAGATCCATCCTCCTCAGAATCTATCCAAAAATTTTCAAACTCATCCAAATTGTCAAGAAAACGAATCACCTGTTTCTCATCATCAAAAACTTGCCAATGCTTTGAGTTATCTGGAACAGAAGGCCTAAATATAACTTCCATTTTTATCTTATCCTTAATCAACCCTTCAAATAACTACAAAGTAGAAGCAGCTACAGCAAGCTCATCTACCGAATTCTTCTGCTCTCTTGGGATAGCCTCCAAGTCGAGGGCATCAAAGTATTCCATAATATCCCATACATCATTCCGATAATTCCTTAACCTTTGATTTTTACATGTAAATTTATTTTTAAGCTGCATGATAATTAAGTCAGAATCCCCCTTGATGCTAAGCAACTTAATTCTTAAAGCCTTTGCCAACTCAAGACCCAACAACAAGGCTTCATATTCAGCAATGTTGTTGGTTGCTTCGAATTCCAATCGATAGGCAAACTTACAAATATGACCAAGGGGAGATTTTAATACTATTCCTGCACCTTTACCATGCCTAGACGAAGCACCATCAAAATACATGTACCAAACTTTATCCTTGAGATCCCCAATCTTTTCATCAACCTTATCATCAGGAAGAACTATGAAATTAGACATGACAACATAATTCCCAATGTCAAATTGTTCTTTAATTATCTCATTATGAGGTCTCTTAGGGTCTTCAACATGGAATCTTCTCTCGGGCTCTCTATTAAGTCTCACAAATCCATCACCTCTAGGAGAAGGAATCATAGCATATGACCAATTCATTTGAATACTCCCTCCTAGATTAGAGGCCCATTTTCTAAATAAAAACATACCCCAAGCATCAGGCACATCAACAACAACAATGTCCATAACAATCATAATGTCAAGGTAAACTAATAAATGAACCTGTAATTCCTTGATCAGACCATGAACTTCAATCTTCTTAGACTCCATGGCACATATATCGTAGTACGACCTAGAAACTTTTAAATTAAGTTGTTCCATGACCCTCTTGGTCATGACACTGGCTGATGCACTAGAATCCAACATGAAATTATTCAATTTATATCCATTGACCATCCAAGCGATAAAGAATGGTTGATGATCCTTGTTATCTGAATCTAATCTTTGCAAATATATAGGAGCATCCTAACAATCAACCTCCGGGGCTTTCTGTTGAGAAACATTTACTTGAGGACCTTCAATAGTTTTTAGTAATTTAGCTCATTGGGAAGGAATTTTCACAATCTTGGAGACAGGAACCAATATTTTTGCATTATTAAACCAACTTCCCAAATCGACATTTAATCCAGAATTTGAACCTAGGTTAAAAATTCGAGGGAGAATTTGATTCCCACTTTGATCTTTATCCCTTTTTGATAAGTTAAATCCTTATCTTTAGCAATTTCCATGATTTGCTCTGAAGAAAGTTTTTCATCATATAATTTAACAATGATATCATCTTCATTCTCAAAATTATTTATACTAAAAGTTGATGCGCGATGCATAACATCTCGGTTGTTTTCCTTAACTTCCATCTAATCTTTCATAGACAAAGGAAACTCTTTACCCACTACATTTATTTGATTACCTGCCCCAAACATTCCATTATCCAAAATTCTTCTAACGATGGGGCAAGTAGTCTCCCCATGAAGAGCATTACAAGCCCGACAGTAAGGCGGAGCATCATCAACCAAATCAGTGTGTTCAAGTGGATTACGTGGTCTCTACTCACTAGATTGACCCTTCTTCTACCAATTATTATTCCGATTATTATTATTATTTCTAGGCTGGAAATTTTGTGTTTGAGTTCTTTCCATTTGGACCAACCTATTCTGCACACTAGCTATTTCCTTAGCATGGTTAGAGGTTAATTTCGCTTGGTTAATCTACATGCTTTCAATCTTTTGCAGTAATTTCCGAACAAGTCGTTATCAGGTTCTTGAACCTCTTTTCCTTTAGTTTCTTTCAATTTCGTTGAATGCCTATCAAAACCTGGGATTTCAGACTTCCCAGACATTGCCTTATCTTTCTTAAGCTCTACTGCTAAAGCTTAACAATCCCTATAATCAGGAAGTTTAGCACATCTTATCTCGTAAGAGGACTCAGGGCTAAAGGCATCAATATAAAAGTCTCGAAGAGATTTATCGGTAGGTTTATAATCTTGAGGTAATTCCTTAATAATATCATTAAACCTCTTGTTAAATTATTCTGCAGTCTCATTCTCTCTCTTTTTAATGATACTGATAACTTTTATGAGATGCCTTCCTTCTCTTATCTCCATACTTTTCCTTAAAGGCATTAACAATCTATTTCAAAGAATCAAATGAATCTGAAGCTTTTCTATAAACCAATCAAAAGCATCCCCCTCCAAGGTAAGAACAAAAAGGGTCATTTTTACATCTTCATGATTAAAATCAACAACACTTGCATACTTACCCAGCCATGAACTAAAATATTTTAGATGAGAGTTAGCACTAATTGCATTATTTCCCTGAAAGGTAGGCAATTTATCCATCCCATGCTTTGGAATATCATTGGGTTAACCTTGAACATTAGAAAAATCGCAAGGGGCAAATATGTCCATGATGTCGTGCTTGACCGGGCTAGTAAAAAGCAAGCGGATATCAGAAAGGGCTTCTTGTCCGAGATTAACAATAAGTGCACGAGAAGAGAATTTGTGCAATCATACTTTGAGAGCCCTTTCAGGACCAGGAGCAAGATTAACCAAACTGCTTGGATGTCTTCTAGTATACACTCTTGCAGAGGATAGATGAAGTGGGGTCGCCACGTGGACAAAAAGTGTAGCTCGGAAAAACTCGAAAGGAAGGGGCCAAGGATAAGAAACTTATCCTGGCAAGCAATGAAAGGATGGGAAGAAAGGAATGAGATGAATGTCAAGGAAACCAAAGACAGGAAAATCTCTCCCCGGCAACGACACAAAAAAATGTTGTCGCGCAAAGTTTCTAGGCACCGCGACAATGCTCAAATCGGGGGCTGTCACCTTAATCCCCGATCTCTCTGTTTAAGCTGTCTTCGTACAGCAAGCTAAGGGGGGTAGACCCTATGGGACAAAGGAGAATTAGTTGGGAATCAACTGGTTCGGGAGACACAGCGAAGCGATTGAATACATGGCTAAAGCTAAGCAAGACTCAAGATTTAATTAGGTTTTAAATGATAAACACCAGTGCCTCAAGAAGTCAATGATCCAAATAAATGGTTATCCATTGTTGTTTAGGAAATAATTAACGATTGCCTGAAAATATTTGCCAAACATCTAACATGTAACGAGCATAAAAAAATATTCAAGCAATGACTAATTTCACTAGATGCACAATGTTCTAGCAAATTAAATTTCAAGAGATACAAATACTTTAAATAACCACGAAATTTAAGTGCTCATTAGTTTAGATCCTAGAATTTAAATGATTATGCTTAGAAATCCCAAATCTAGGAAATTTACCATTTTCAAATAGTTAATCTTCAAATATAAAAATTTAAGGACATTTAACTATAGAAAAATGACAAATATTAATACCACAAAAGTCACCTTTTGATTTTATCCTTAAAAAAATACATTTTTCAACATGCTAAGCAATATTTAATGTGGTAAATGATTGATCAAGATTTTCTCTTAATGTGACCAAAATAAATCAAAAGTTTGAATAATTTTTTAAATTTTTTAATGGGCCAGAGGACACAAAATAAATAAATAAAATAAAATAAATTGAAACCTTTTAATGCTAAAAATTTACTCTGGATTAAAATTTTTAGAAGTCACATGAAAAACAAAAATGGAAATGAAGCCCTTTTTTGTTTTTTTTTTTTGTTAAAATTTAAAAAAGGTCTAAAAAACCCTTCTTTTTTTATTTAATTAAAAGTCTAAAAAACCCTAAAAAAAAAAGAGCTTCATTTCCATTTTTATTTTTCATGTGACTTCCTTCTAAAAATTTAATCAAAAGTAAATTTTTAAACATTAAAAGGTTTATATATTATTATTATTATTATTTTTTATTTATTTATTTTTATGTGGCCTTTGGCCCATTAAAAAACTTTAAAAATTATTCAAACTTTTGATTTATTTTGGTCACATTAAGAGAAAATCTTGATCAATCATTTACCACATTAGATCTTGCTTAGTGTATTGAAAAAGTTTTTTTTAAGGGTAAAATCAAAAGGTGAACTTTTGTGGTATTAATATTTATCATTTTTCTATAGTTAAATGTCCTTAAATTTTTATATTTGAAGATTACTATTTGAAATGATAAATTTCCTAGATTTGGCATTTCTAAGCATAATCATTTAAATTCTAGGATCTAAACTGGTTAGTACTTAAATTTCATGGTTATATAAAGTATTTGTATCTCTTGAAGTTTAATTTGCTAGAACATTGTGCATCTAGTGAAATTAATCATTCTTTGAATATTTTTTGATGCTCGTTACATGTTAGGTGTTTGGCAAATATTTTCAAGCAATTGTTAATTATTTCCTAAGCAATAGTGGATAATCATTTACTTGGATCATTGACTCCCTGAGGCACTGGTGTTTATCATTTAAAATCTAATTAGATGTTGAGTCTTGCTTAGCTTTAGCCAAGTATTCGATTGCTTCGATGTGTCTCCCAAACCAGCTGATTCCCAGCTAATTCTCCTTTGTCCCATAGGGTCTACCCCCTTAGCTTGTTGTATGGAGGCTGCTTAAAGAGAGAGATCGGGGATCAGGGTGACAACCCCCGATCTGAGCATTGTCGCGGTGCTTAGACACTTTGCACGACAACAAAAGGGTTTGCACCCATCAGAAAGAGATCATCCACATAAAGTACCAAAATGAGAGGTTTATCATTTCCAACCTTAAAGTAAAGATTCAAATCAGCATCACTTCTAGTGAATCCCCACTTCACCAGATAGTTATCGATCCTCTCATACCAAGCCCAAGGTGCTTGCTTCAACCCATAGAGAGATTTTTTCAACCTACATACATGAGATTCTTAATCATGAACCTTAAACCCCTTGGGTTGTTTCACATAGACTTCCTCTTTGATTGAACCATGCAAGAAAGCGGTCTTGACATCCATTTGATGTAGGTTCCATCCTTGTGAGGCAGCAAGGGCTATGATCGAACGGATGGTGGTGTATCGGGCAATAGCTGCAAATATCTCATCGTAATCTACACCTTCTTTTTGAGAGAAACCTCGAGTAACAAAGCGAGCCTTAAACTTTTATGCACTTCCATCTTTCCATGCTTGATCTTGTAGAGCCACTTAGGGGTGACAACCGATTTGTGTTGGTGTCTAGGGACCACATCCCAAACATCATTCTTCATAATTGACTCGTATTCTTCATTCATAGCATCCTTCCATATTTGATGCTTCATGGTTTTTTTTTAAATGATGAAGGCTCATTTTGAATGATAGTTCTCATGCCAGTCAAATATCCTTGATTCTTGTTCGACTTCTTGCTTTCACAGAAAGTCCCCCTTGGCGCAACGTGTCTCTCGGCATCTTCGAGAGTCTCCTTGATTTCTGTTCAGCTTCATGGAAAGTCCTCCTTGGTGCAATGTGTCTCTCAACATCTTCGAGAATCTCCCTAAGCCATGAGGGCCTCCTTTTGGAAGAGGAGGGCTCATGAGGAGGAGGATCAATGGAATCCATAGGTTCATCAACATCTGACATCGTTTCGTCTTCTTTTGAACCATGATTTCCAGTGTTAGCTTCTTTGTCCTTCCTTAGGATATGAAGGTTGTTGATCTTCCTGAGGACCATATCTTTGTCGAAGGTGACATCATGACTTATCTCAACTTCCTTTTTACCAGCCACATAAATTATATATCCCTTAGAATTTTCATTATAGCCCACAAAGATTCATTTCTTCCTAGATGCACCCAATTTGCTTCTTTTTTTGCTTTCGACACATAAAAATACATGGGACTTCGAAAAATTCTAAAATGAGAGACATCGAGTTTCTTACCAGTGAACATTTCTTCAGGAGTCTTGGAGTCCAATGCTTGATGAGGGCATCGATTTTGAACATACACGACGGTATTTGCAGCTTCAACCTATAGGAACTTCGAAGGCCTTGATCATGAAGCATGGCACATACTGCTTCTACAATAGCGTGATTCTTCCTTTCAGCCACACCATTCTGCTCAGGAGTGTATGTCGTTGTAGTCTCCCTCTTAATGTCAGCTTCTCTACAATAATCTTGGAATTCATTGGATTCATACTTGGTCCCATTATTAGTCCTCAATATCTTGATTTTCTTCTTAGAATGGTTTTCAATCAAGGCTTTGAAGTGTCAGAAACAGGTGAACATTTCATCCTTCTTCAAGAAGTAAATCCTAGATCTAGGTCTTGTGAGAATAATCATCCATAAAGGTGAGATAATATAAGTATCTTCCCAATGAGTTTACGAGCATAATACCAAATATGTCGGAGTGGATCAATTGCAATATATATGTGGTCTTGCTATTACTTGAGGGGAATGGTCCCCTTGTAAGTTTTCCTTTGGCACATCCCAGACATACACCTTCATGCTCTACTTTGAACTCGGGCATACCTGCCACCATCTGTCTCACATTGCGTAGGGCCTTATAATGAAGATGGGAAAACCTCCAATGCCATAGTTCAAATTGTAGATATGTGTCGCAAGACATGGCTCCTAATGGACTTCCTCCAACTTGATACAAAGTGTCAACCCTGAACCCAAGAGTAAAAGCATCTTTAATTTTTTTTTCCAAACATGTACCTTTCCATCGATGAATGCCACCTTGAATCCTTTGCCCTCCATGGCTGAAATGGACACCATGTTCTTCTTGAGATCAGGTACATATAGTACTTATTGCAAATGAATAGTGTTACCTTGATTCAATTGAAGGGTAACATTCCCTACTCCCTTCACGGGATAGGTGCCATCATTCCCAAGGATGATCTCCAAGCTTGTCTCCTTTTCTATTAGATTAGAGAGGCTTCCTTGTATCCAGTGAAGTGCCTTGAGGGACCACTATCAACTAGCGAATTTCCCAATGTGTCCGGAGGAGAGGCAATGGACAGGGCCGATATAAGATAGTACTCTTTTTGCTTATTGTTAACAACATTTGATTCTTCATTCCTGGAGTTCTTGGATTTCTTGGAGGGTTGACCATTTCCTTGATGTCCCACATTCATTTTTCCTTTGCCATTGGACTTGACATTCCTTTGATTGTTGTTGTTGGAGTTGCCCCTGGAATGATTGTGATCATCATCATGCGATGTGTCCCTTCTATTTGGATGCATAGTGGCCAAACTTATTGCAAACAAAGCACCTGCCCTTCCTTCCTCCCTTAGATCCAGACCTTCCATGGAAATGACCTTTAGACCCTGCATTATTTCTCCTTTTGGCATGAGCGAAGAATGCAGTGGGGTAGCTTCTATTAGAAGCCATTTCTTGCTCCGCCATTCTTGCTTCCTCTTGAATGCACCTCAATATCAATTCTTCAAACACTGGAATTCGATCATTGTTGAGGACGATGGTTCTAAATACATGAGGCTCAGGTGGGATTCGTTCAAGGGTGGTGAGAGTAAGTTCCCTGTCAGGAATGACTTCTCCAATCGAGAGTTGATCATTCTTGATCTCAGTAATCCTTAAGAAATAGGATTGAATATCCTCGTCCATGCCCTTCTTAATATCCTTCAACTTATTCTTGAGAAATAGAATTTGATTAGCATGACTAACCTTGAACATGCCGACCAACCTATTATAGATCTCCTTGGAGGTCTTCAATTTGGAGATGTAGGCCACCAAATGCTTGTCAATGGAATCCCTAATAATCTTCTTTGCTTTGATTTCAGTCCTATTGTACTTGGTCTTCACAGCAACCAGCGCATTTGAAGGAGGTTCAGGGATTTTACCCTACACATAGTCCATCACTTCTTTTTCTTCCAAGGTCAAATCAAGGGACATCTTCCATCCATGATAGTCAGATTTATCATGGAGCTTGTCTTCAACCGGAAGTAGGGTGAGGAATCCATTGAACCTTTTGTCCTTGTCCCACTGTCTTTGGTGATTGCTCTTTCGCTCTTGCTTGGGCTTTGTCTTCACCTCACCTCTGATATCATGTTAATTTTAGGCAAGAATAGTATGTTTTATGCTTTAGAGCAATTGTACTTCAATTTCTTTATTAGCCTAGTATCAATATTCAGATTAGCAATCACATCAACATGATAGTAAAATGCGGATAGAACATAAAGATAAACAGTATAAGACAAGTCAGGACAAGAGGACACAAGATGTGGCACCAGCTAGGGACAAACCCCAATGTGGGGAAGCCCTTGATCAAATCTTCTTTGTCTTCAATAGTTCAGCAGAGAGAGATAGTACAATTTACAAATCTGATAATTTATAACAGCAGCAAAAGAGCCCTAACCAGAAAAGTCAATGCTGGTCAACAGGGTAGATTTGACCCTCTGCAAATTAGTCAACTTTGACCTCCAAAGAACAAGATAAAACATACCTCAAAATGGTCAAATTCAACTGAGTCAAAGTTTGGTCAAACAACCCACTTGTGATCAGCCCTAGTTGTAGTCAACACTAGTCAACAATCAACATTTAGCCTTGATTTCTATGCCCAGAAATGCGGCTTTCGGAGAGAGGAATCCAAGAAAAATATCAGTTGTCATAAATAAGATGACCCATGTGGAGTTTGGCTCTAGTTGCCAATTTTAACACCTTTTATATTTTCCTCTTGGTTGCTATGGTGGAATGGAGTGAATTGTCTTGGGAGGGATATTTTTGCATGGTGAAACTACCTTAGATTGACAAAGTGTTTCTTGATTGAATGGTGTAAGTTTATTGTCATTTTTGCATGCAATTTTTATGAATTTAGGGTTTCTATTGTGCCATATTAAAAAATGGAAAATCTTTAATGAAATCCTTTTTCTATATGTTAGGCAAAATTTGCCATTTAAGGAATCCTTCAAAGAAACTCGTTGCATGCATTCTTTGACTTTAAGTCTCCTACTACTAAAAGTCAGTAGGGTTTCCAAGAGAAGATACTTAAGTCTTTCCACCCACTACATCCAAGTCCTTATATCATTGACCTTTCCCTCTTTGACTCCATTATATCCCAATTGAATAGAGGCACAAGTTTAGTTGTGGGATCAACTTGTAAATTAACCTCTTGTCCTTATTTTTTGGTATCTGGGGTTAGGGTTTGGTTTTAATTTGCATTTTATGGTAACATCCCATTTATATGTTATTGTCATGTTCACAAAATCAACATTTAATAAATCCGAAGGCAATAATTGCATTTGTCACCCCAAAAGTACAATGATGTCTATATATTTATTTCTTTTTTACACATTTGAACCCATAAAAGCCTAAAAAATTCCTTATCCCTTGCTTACCTCTTGAGAGCTTTTGATCCCTTGCTGAATCTATCATTCGAAGGCTATTTTCTTGCTTTTATATGCTATTGCACGCTATAAATATGAATACCACAAAAACATCAGTTTATAAGAGCCTTCTTCTTGTCCAATGATGTTAGTGGGGAACCCTAGTCATCTAACCTCTAAGCCTGGCCCAAAAAGCCTCCTTTGCAGGGATAACATCCACCACAAAATGACAGGAGAGAGGCCGCTGAGGTGACAGTGCTGGCTAATCTCTTTGTTGCCATAAGACCTAGCTTGCCCAGTGAGGTTTTGCACTAGGCCTGCTAGATTTTACCTAACAGCTCTCAAATTTAGATATGGAAGGATAGATGCCAACATGTTGCATGAAAGATAAGATTCCCTCTTGTATAATGAATACACCATTGTTAATAAAATTCAATGTCTTATGTATGGAGACTCCATTTGTGTTATGTTCATGTGTGTGTGGCTTTTAAAATCCAACAGTTTGCAATTTATAACACTAACAGACGATGATACTGGGTCCAATGAAAAATATCCAGCCCCCGTTATCATTTCAGAAACATCATACAATATGAAAATCCATCTGATTTGGCATATTCAAATCAATCACCTATAGGATGAATATTGAATTTCCAATTGTGCATGCATGGTAAGAATGGTGATTGATAATAAAGTTATCTGAAAAGACAAAAGTAAAGCCTGCACCCAGCCCCATGTTTCCTATTTCACATGCAAAACTCTGAAGGACATTGTTTTCTTTCAACTTCAGAATGGTGAAGATACAATGGTTGGAATTGACACCTATATTGTTACAAAAGATATTTCAATCCCATAAAGCAGAATTAACATAGAAAAAAAAGGACACCTGCAAAAAGTATGTTATAATAGTCATGGTTGCTGCAAGATCTCTACATATATTTCAAGCCGTTGTGTATACAAATCTTTGAAGAACAAAACTGAATATGAAGCTGCACTTGAATGGAAGGCTTCAAAATCCAGAGGCTGAAAACTGTGGTGATCCAGAAAACCGGCCTGTACCATTCGTAGACAACTCTGCCGCAAGCTATATATACAAATGCAAGAATAGAAATGGCAATTAGTTTCCATAGAAAGAAAAAAAAAAGTTAAAGGTGGCTATATTATGAACTAATTTGCCGCAGTGCTAAAATACAAGGCTAAATACAATTAGTTTTATCTGTTCATCAGAGTGGCTATCAACTAATTCTTCTATACACACTACAGTACAATCAGGCATGCCCATTCGCTAAACAATCCATAGCAGTTCTGAACACAGCTAATGCAAGCTTACTTTTATATTCTTTGTATTGTCAACATCTACTGAAAACAAAGAGGTGCAATGTGCATGGAACATTCATTTAAAGTTCTGCAAGATTCAAATGCTCAAACTGAGGCAATGAACATATTTCATGTTTCTACATAGAGTGTAGACTTCATAAAAAAACTTGGTTTCACTCTTCTAAATGCTTCACTATACTATTCAACTGTGGAATGCATGGGGAAGGCAATTCGTTCATGTATTGACAACTCCTCATGTATCTCACCCTATTTAGGCCACAAGAGCTGCCATTCAATGAAAAAGCAACTCAAAACAAACTGCATTCTTAACGCACAGATTCACAAAAAAATGTAACAGCCCATAAGTGTAATCCTACACAGCCAACCTCATTGCCGCAATACTTTAAGTGTATACATATAGTTCCTGTTATTGAATATCGTGCAGTGAATTGTATGCAAAACATTTTTCATATTTGATAGACATTATTTTGATTAGAAACATCACTATTAAATAAATAGAGATCACATCAATACAAGTGTCAAACACTGGATAACTTGAACAGAAAATTAGTTCACAATCAGCAACAATTAACAAGAAGCAACAGTGGGAGGCAGATGAATCAATCACTGAGCAGTGGCAAGCCTGAGTGCATCAAATAAAATATGAATGAAGAAAGCAAGTTGGGCATAGAAGAAAATATATGACGATGTGTAAGAAAGAGATACAATATAAATGGGTGTTGAAAGTGGATGCCCATCAACTGGCTAAGAGTTCACAGGGAATGCATAAGAAATATTGAGAAAGCCAATGTTAACCTTTTAGTAAACTAAAATAATTGAACTATCATTATATGATGGCGGCAAACAACAAGATGTCACCCTGTTGGAATGCTTTAAGGGTGAAAAATTTAGTTCTGAAAGCAGATGCCCATGAAATGGTTAAGAGTTCAGAAGGAACTCATAGAAATATGGAGGAAGCCAATGTTAGCCTTTAGTTAAAACCAATATTAAAAAAAAACAAAACAAAACAAGAAACTCCAAGCATGTGATGCTGGCAAATAGGAAGATGTCATCCTGTTGGAATGCTTCAAGGGTTTAAAATATAGCACATGATATGCCAAGTCTTTCAAATAGAAAACAAACATCAAACTAAGGAAAATATCATAATCTTCTCATGTAATACCTGCTCATTGCTACACACTTTTAATAGAGAGATGATCTTATCAATTAATTTATACATGAACACAATATTTCATCTCCCTTGCCAGGGGATTGTATTCAATCAGTCCTATCTTTTATTTTAGAATAGAAAGTGTTGCCTCAAAATCAAGCAGGCCTTGTGAGAGGTCCTGCAATGCAAAGGCCAGACCTTCTTGCAACAACGAGCGAGATTGCCACTGTCACCTCAGCAATCTTCCTCCAGCTCTTTGCTGGAATTGCACCAAAAGGGAGGTTTCCTAATGATCACCTACAGGGTTCTCTAGATTATATGGCTTAAGGTGATATAAATATGGGCTAGGTGGGGGCACTCTTTAATAGACAAAGGCACAATTATTCTTGTAAAGGAACAACATATCATACACCAAGCCTAGAAAGAGCCATGTGTAACCTAGGGTTTTAATATGTGCAGCAACAAAGGAATTTCTAGGCATAAATGCATCACAGAAACCAGTTACAAAAGATTCAATAAACAAAGGAGAAGAAAAACCCTCAAATTAAGCCCTAAGTTGAATTCCTAGCAACAGTTGGGGTTTTTCTCTACTTAGAGTAGATGATGTCAGCTATTTTAGAGAAAATTTGACCATAAAAAAGGCTAGATTTTGAGTTAAATGGCTCAAAATGGTTAAACTCAAGGTCAGTTACCTCCAACACTCATCTAAGGATGCCCTAATTGAATTTGGCCTTGTGAATTAGTCTGAGAGGCCTGTCCTAAAGGACTTAGAAAATGAAAGAAAAGGAAATATTTATATTTCGAGGATTTTTTACCAACATCAAAAAGATGCGAGTGCCTATTCTGAAAGAGTCCTTAGGACTAAATTTAAGAAATGGTGAATTAATGCTAGGAGTAAGCGGGGAAACCCTCTTTGTTTCCACTTGTCATTAGAGAATTTTTGAGGTAAAAAATGAGCCTCAAAACAAAAATGTACAACAAAAATCAACTTTATAAGAACTAACAGGATTCAATATGATGATGTCAACCATGGGGAACGATTCACCATCTTTGGAGTAAAAAGGTAAAACGATAAAAAAACAAAAAATAGAAAAACTACTTTTTCAACTCGTATTTTCAACTTATCTCCCGACGATTTTATTCGAATTTTGAGTGGGAGCACTTGTTGGATGCAGAATTTAATTTTGCGTCCAAGGATTGTTAGAAAATCAGAAAGGCAGAAAGTTTTCCTTATTCTTGATAATTATTAATTACTTGTGATGTTTCTTATTATTACGATTCTTTATATCTTCTTTCCGTTAGTTCATCAAGCAATTATCAAAGCAACAACACATAAAACAATAGACACTAGATGTAGGCACTATGCCAAGGCAAAATCCCCCTCGAGGGGAAAATCCAATCAAGAAATTTTTCCTTTCAATAGTATGCTTTGAGACTCTTCACTGTAGACCAAGACAAGACCTTCCCTCCACACCAAGTCAGCCTCCCAGAATTTCGATCTCTTTCCAACAACTTCAACTAGGCAGTAGCTTATAACAACTAGCATCTTCTGGCAGCAGACAAAATTGGAAGACTTTGATCTCCCATCCAGAGCACGAAACAGAGAAAAGAACCACCAAAATTTCAATTTTCCTTTTCTCCTTAGACCTCCCCAAATTCGCATTCACTTCAGCTTCCCGACAACAAACTTCGCACCTTTTTCCCAGCGACAAGAGAACTTCACACTTTTTCCTAGCTACAAGAGAATTTCGCACTTTTTCCTAGCTACAATAGAAATCGAACTTGTGTGTGAGATTGATGCTCCAAATGAATTCAATGAGCTTGCTTTTATGGGCTCCATGTGAGGTCGAATAGGGTCCTTAGGCCAACTTGATCTTCTTCTAGGTTGACATGGTGTGGAGGTTACATAATTCATATTTGACTCAATATTTAACTCTTTTACATGATTCAAAAGCCCAAGAAGGGTCCCTTTAAAAGAATAATGACTCTATTGACTCAGAATAAATCCTAGAAGTCCTCAATGGGGACTTTGACCTAAAACATGATGACCCAAGCATGAAACCCACGCTTTAATAAGTCACAATAATAATAATAAAAATTATTTTCTTTATTCTTTTGACAAGTACATTACATGATGACTCAAGCATAGTAATGAAGACCAAACATAGTTACATTTTCTAACAAGGAATACCCATGTTGCATACTTTCGATAAATGCTACTACATGAAAAATGTGAAATACATGAAAAAGTAGGTTTTTTCCCTCCAAATCTTGATGTGGTAATCTAATATTATTGTATTATTTCAACTATTATTTTATAATATTCCTTAGGAGGCAAATTTTAGACCTCAAACTTTATCTAGTGACAAGCCTAAGTTGTTTTGTTTGTGAGGGGAAAAATTAAATAGGGGAAGCTCTCTAGAAGGTCCCCTATGGATTTCAAGGAAGATAAATTTAACATGCAACAATTAACCAAGATTTTCCATAAAGAATACACATTTAGATATGGAAGAAAGAAAACCCTAGCAATAATTAATTACATGAAAAACAAAAAAAATCTGCAATAATAACTTACAATTCTTCCATGAAATTGTCTTCTTTCAATCCCAAAAACATATCTCCAAGACAAAAATCAACCTCCAATAGCAATAGCACCAAAAAGATCACATCTCCACAAGTAGCAGGTTTACACAAGGCTAAGTCGAGCTCTCTAAAGGAGGTTGAAATCCATCAGTGATGATGAAAAGATAAAAAGGAGTGATCCTCTACTTATATGGGGTTAATCGCAGTATTGCACATATTGTGATAATATTAGAATTATCACGATATCATCACTGAAAGAGCCTCTACTGATATTATCGCCGGAAAATATCGCGATAATTTTCCCATTTTAATTTATCGTGATAATTTTGAAATTATCACAAGATGATGAGAAATTGTCGACCAATTATGAAAAACGCGAATATAGGTGATGGCTTGGGTATTTCAAAGGTGCTAAGATTGAGCTTTGAGGGTTGTGTGAGTCTTGTGACCATTTTTCATCAAGAAAACAAGGAAAATCCATAATTTTCTTTGCCATCAACCAAGCATTTTTGGAGTGGAGATTTACTCTAGTATACCATATCCATAGTTCCAAATATGCAAATAAAAAATGCCTTCCTTTTCTTTGTTTCCAAGATTAGTATATACTATACATTTAGAGTTTGCCTTTTCGTATCCTCTTTTGAATTTCCACATTTGCTTTGTGTTGTAGGTCCAAAACTTGAAAATTTGATTAGAGCTCTACAAAAAGGTGCAAGCTTTGTGGAATGGAAATGTTTCACATAATCACCTGCTTGAAATACCACTTTGCCAAAGTCCCAAAGCATGATGTGGATATTTTCCCTATAGCTACCCCATACATTGTCCTTATTGCAAAGAACTCAATTCTTAATACTACTAGAAAGAGAGATTAGAGGGAGGAACAAAAGAATTTCATAGGAACCACAACCTTCTCAAGGGCAAGGGAAACCTAATCCTTGGCCACACTTTCTTAGTGTAGTATTATTATTGGATTATCATTATAGTATCAAGCAATGTTGCACGAAGCGGGAGCGAAGCGGAAGCGCGGAGCGCGGAAGCGTCATTTTCCAAAAATCTAGGAAGCGAAGC
>APFE031539373.1:79096-134837 GCA_000404065.3 Pinus taeda
AGCTCCTCCTCCTTCTCCTAGCTCCTCCTTCTTCACTCTTCCAAGCTCTCCTCTCTTCTCCTCTCTTTTCCTCTCTTCTCTTCTCCTCTCCTCTCTTCTCTTCTCCAACTCTCATAAACTCAAAGTGAGAAAATGAGAAGAGAATGGGGGCTTTATTCTTTTCTAAAGTCACCCTAAACTCACCCTAAACTCACCTTAACCCACCCCCTCATGCTTAGTTAAGTTAAATTTTAAAAGAAATTATGTTTATTTTGCTGCCCCGCGGGTTGCGTCCAGGGTGCGCCCAGGTTGCGCCCAGGTTGCATCCAGGTTGCGCGATTCGGAAGCGCGATTCCGGGGCAACGCCACCTAAAATGGCAGGAAGCGCACTTAAAAGCCGGAATCGCGCCACCTCAATTTTGGAAGCGCGCTTCGCCTATGGATTCCGGGACGATTCGCCTCGAGTCGCGATTCCGGCTTAGGATCTGGGGGGGGCGATTCCTGCAACTATGGTATCAAGAATCTAGACGCCTCATGATGATCATCTCATGAGATATATATGTTTTTGTTTTAATGTGATTTCGTATTAAGGTTTAGCTATTATCTTTTTAGAACTTATCATTGAGGAGTCAAGACAAAATGCCAAATATCATATTTCAAACTTCAGTATCTACATCTTACACATTTTATATTGTAGTTTTATTTTCATATTTGTGTGACAATGTGTTTGTTTAATGCTGATGTTTCCTTTAAAAGAATAAAAATTTGAAAAAATGTCAGGACTTGTTGACACCTAATCCTTGTGATTGGGTGAATTTATGTAAATAGATAAATAGGAAATATGAACAATCATGAGGAGACGAACTGAACAGTCTCTCCCTCATGTATATAATGAAGACCTACCTGATGGAATAACACAGTCGAATCATTTTTGCCTTATGGAGTTACTACCTGGCCTGACATGGTATCAGAGCCAACTCCTTTTTTTTTAGCTTTTATGCCCTTTGTAACTCCCTATTCTGCTCCACTGCTCCTCTGCTCTCCATTCAAAAAAAAAAAAATGCTGCCTATTCATAAATGTTGGTAGCCTGCGCCTTTTGTCTGCCATATTCCATGTATTTAGCACTGTCGCTACCAGATCTGAACGCTGCATTATCTGCGTTCTTTGGCTCTGTGGACTATCCACAAACGTTTTCTGCCATAACGTTTCTTGCCATACTTATTCACTGAAAGCCATCTCCTCCACCATTATTGTGAGTCCATGCAGTCCATTTGAGGAATGCTGGTGTGGCAGTTCGTTTGAGGAACGCTGGTGTGGTGAACGTGGAGCGAGAGAAGTCTTGAACGATACAGGAAAACGTTGTTTCTTGGAACTCCGTTCAGGCAGATGAATTAACACTGCACCGAGAGCTTTTAAGGCCCGATTTTTCGTGGTAACCTCGCAGACCTTGATAATGAGCCAACGTTGTGCGAGCTCGATGATGAGAGCGGTTAGAGATAATCTGCGTATGGCTCCAATGGTAATTAAAAAAATTGTATTTCTATGTCAAAGCTGAGATGTTTTCGTAGGACTTCAGTGATATAATGAGCTTGTCCTATCAGACTCCAAACGTTATGTTAAGAGGTTGATTCTGGCTTGATTGTTGAGAGGTTGATTAATCGCAGCATCTGCGTTATGTTAACGTGGCCTAACATGGCATCTGCTTTATGTTAAGTAATGCGTCTATTTTTTTTTAAAGTTGACAGTTGTAATTTACTAGAGGAGACTGTAATAAGCACCAAGCACATTGCATTGGCTGTCAATGAAGAATTGGATTTGCAGACTCGACTTCTTGATAACTTAGACCAAGATGTCAATGGAATAGGCTCACAGCTACAACGCACAAAAAGGAGATTGGCGGTGCTGAGAAAAAATGCAAAAAGTAGTTGCTCTTGCATGTGCTTACTGGTGATGGTTATTGTGCTTGTCTTTTTCTGAAAGGGTTAACGAAATATATACTTCTCAAAAAATAGAATAAAAGGACTGTTGTTTTAATAGTTGCAATGTTTTCCTGAATTATTGGGCAGTTGAGACCGCATATAGCCGTAGGTGTCAAGTTATTTCCATTTGTTTCGCAATTCTAGGTAGAGACCTAGCTTTGAGGAATTCAGTCATGCACAAAGCCTATGTATAAATAGAAATGAAAAATCTCTGGTCTGCATTTGATACAGTTTTTTCAGCAAAAGTATTTTTCTATCAATAGAAGTAATTTTTTACAGAATTCATTCAATCATATCCATGGTGGGAATAGTTCTCACTGGCAAGGAGAACTAACCTGAATGGTCCTGGATGATAAACGCCCTCATTTTCAATGAGTTGTGGAAAGGAGTGTGTGTTAGAGATGGAGACAATGAACCAGTACAACCTACCTTAGACAAAGAGCTCGTCATTTGGGAAAACAAGAACAACAAAGCTTATGCATTAATCGCAACATCTGTAAATGAAGAGGTGAGTCACCATATTTCGTCATATTGAACTGCCTTTGAAGCCTTACAAAAGCTGAAAGAACTCTATGACTCACATTATGCACTTGAAGTTGTCCAACTCATGATTAAACTCTTCACTATTGAACTGCAAAATAATGATCCTCTTGCTCTTGCATCTAAAATAAAGTCTATAATGCATGATATCAAATCCACTAAGGTTGAATTGGATATTCCTCTTATCGCTTTTCTCAAGGCACTTTATCTGACTTACTCCAATTATCTTGAGTCATTGCAAGCAAACGGAAATCTCAAAGATATAACCTTTGACTCTCTTGTGAAAAAGTTTGCTGAAAGAGAGAAAGCTTTTGGAAAGAAGACAGCACGTGAATCTTCTGAAGAGGATGTGTGCCTTGCTCATAAAGAAAAGCATCCTGCTCAAGATTCTACAAGAGGAAGAGGTGGTCGAAGAGGAAGAGGAAGATATTTCAGAGGCAAGGGGGGCAGACATTCTCAAGGAGAAAAGGCAAATTTGCACTGCATTCCCTGCAAAAGAAATGGATCACATGATGCCTTTACATGCAAGCTACCATGGGACAAAATTGAGCAAAAAAGAAACCAACAGAAAGGTAAAACTGATGATACAGACAAAGGTAAAGCACCTGAATCCGCTCACTATGTTGTGGCACAACGTAACATTGGAGTAAATGAAGATTTATTTAATGCTTCACTTGCTTCTTGGAAAAATGATTGGTTGCTTGATTCAGCAGCAACCTGCCACATGACTCATAGAAAATATTTTTTTGAAGATTTCACTGACAATGTTGATGGAGCAGTATACTTTGCAGATCAATCAAAAATCAAGCCATCAGGGCTTGGCACAACAGGCTTAAACTGCATGGTCTTCCAGACTTTCTTCTGCATCATGTTCTATATCTCCCACAGCTCAACAGAAACTTGTTGTCCTTGGTCCACATCCGCCAGCAAGGTCACTCCATTCATATGTTTGATGGCAAGCTTGAGGTAAGAAAAGCCTCTGACCACTCACTTGTCATGAGGGGAATAGAAGAAGAAAGGCTTATCAAGCTGCAAGGAACCTCTACTCATGCACAACATTTCTCATACAATTCTCATCATGAAGAAGGTACACTTCCATCAAGTTTATTATGGCATGCAAGATTTGGACATTTGAACTATGACAGTCTCCGCTTGTTGAAGAAAAATGGTGTTGCTGGTTTGCCTACAATTCCTAGGAAACTTAAGCAATGTGATGCTTGCATTCTAGGAAAGAATAGCAAATAGTCTTTTCTTAATTCACCTTCAAGAGAACATAGAAAACTTGAACTCATTCATTCAGATTTATCTGCAAATGGGAATAAACATATCATGATATTTATTGATGACTACACCAGAATGTGTTGGGTTTATTTATTGAAGAACAAATCTGATGCTTTTCAAACATTCAAGAATGTTCATAAATGGATTGAAAATGATGTACAATCTCATATTGGGTCTATGCGCACTGATAATGGAAAAAAATATACATCAAATGAATTTGAAAACTATCTTCGCCAACATGGGATCAAACATCAAACAACTGTGCCTTATAATCCCCAACAGAATGGTGTAGCTGAAAGAATGAATAGAACAATCTTGAATATGGTACGATCCATGCTTTTCTTCAAAAATGTTAAGATAATGTTTTGGGCTGATGCTGTTCTATGTGCTGCATATATAAAGAATAGATGTCCATCTAATGCTATAAGAAACAAGATTCCTTATGAATTGTGGTATGGACATGTTCCTTCGGTAAAACATCTCAGGATCTTTGGTTCCACCTGTTATGCTTTGATACCAAAGGTACATAGAAACAACTTGGGGCTAGAAGTCGTAAGTGTATCTTCCTGGGGTATTCAAACACCTCCAAAGCATACCGCCTCTATGATGAAGAAAATAAAAAGTTTGTTATATCTAGAGATGTAATTTTTCTTGAATCATCCAAATCTGACAATGTTGTTGAGCGGCAACTTGATCGCTTGGATAGATTCCCAAAAATGAAATCATTTCAAGAATTTGAAAATCAGATTCCACATCTTGAAAGGGGGGAATCCTATACTAGATCAACATGTGGAATCTTCTTCTGAAGAATACTCTCCCCCGACTGAAACTCCAACAACGGATGATGCTTTAAGTGATGTAATTGATAGAATTGGGAGACTCAATCTTGATTCACTCCAAACTCAATCAACAGAGCAGCCTGGACCATCTCAGAAAGGTCCCCCAAAGTGGCTGACAAAGACACTTGAAAGTGTTCATCCTGATGAAATTGGAAAAACAGGAACCAGAAATGCAAACCGACAAAATGGAGGTGATGTAGATGACTCTAATTCACCTATTGATATGGATGTTTCTTATGATTGTGAATTGAACTTGTCTACAGACTTTGAACCAACTTCCTTCAAAGAAGCTGCTTCTCATGATGAATGGAAAGAAGCAATGCAAAAGGAGTATGATGCCCTCATAAAGAACGGCACTTGGAAGCTGGTTGATCCTCCATTTGGAACCAAACCAATTGGCTGCAAGTGGGTCTACAAAACAAGTACAAAGCTGATGGCTCACTTGACAAGCACAAAGCTAGGCTTGTGGCAAAAGGTTTTGCACAGAAGGAAGGGGTCGATTATGAGGAAACTTTTGCTCCCACAGCAAAATGGGCCACCATCCGGACACTCTTTGCACTGGCAGCTCAAAACGGTTGGAAATTCCATCAAATGGATGTAAAAACTGCCTTCTTGAATGGAGATCTAAAAGAAAATGTTTTTATGTCCCAGCCTGAAGGATTTGCTGTGAAAGGACATGAACATAAAGAATGCAAACTTGTGAAGTCCTTGTATGGCCTCAAACAAGCACCACGAGCCTGGTATGAAAAACTAACTGAGCATCTTCTGAAACTCAACTTCAATCATTTTGATCTTGATGATGCAACTTTATTTGTCAAGAAAGTTGGCAAAACAGTTGTATATCTTGTGGTATATGTAGATGATATTTTAATGACATGGAACAATGAAAGTTATATTGCATCCATAAAGAAAGAATTAGGAAAAAGTTTTGAAATGACTGATTTGGGCTATGTTCATTACTATCTTGGCATGGAAGTAACCCAACATCCAAAATCCATATTTCTTTCTCAAAAGAAATACGTTGGAGATTTGTTAAACAGATTTGGCATGACAGAGTGCAATCCTCTTTCTATTCCAATGGAACAAAACTTAAAGCTCACATCTATTGAAGGAAAGGAATTTGAGGATGCAACAAAGTATAAACAGCTTGTAGGAAGTCTCATCTACCTCACTACTACCAGACCAGAAATTTCATTTGCTGTTGGAATCCTCTCCAGGTTTATGCAAGACCCTTGTGAGGGACATTGGTCTGCTGCAAAAATATTTCTAAGGTACTTGAAGGGAACTCAAGACCTTGGAATCAAGTATACACAGGTGGACGACTTCAGCTTGATTGGATACTCTGATTCAGACTTCGATGGAGACAAAGAAACTGGATTATCTACTTCAGGATATGCTATGAGTCTTGGATCAGGCGCTGTCTCTTGGAGATCACGCAAACAATCAGTTCCAGCAGATTCCACAACAGAAGCAGAATACGTGGCAACAACTGAAGCAATGAAAGAAATTGTGTGGCTCAGGAAAATTCTTGAAGATTTGTAGGTAAAACAAGTACAATCAACTCCACTCATGATTGACAACACCTCTGCAATAAAGTTGGCCAAGAACCCAAAGTTCCATGATCGTACAAAGCACATCAATACTAAATATCATCTGATCCGACATCATGTTGAGGCCAAAACAATCCATCTCCGTCATTGTTCCACAAATGAGCAAATTGCAGAGATCTTCACCAAAGCGCTTAGAAGAGAGAAGCTTGAAAGATTCAGAAAGATGCTTGGACTCACAACATCCCTTCAGATTAAGGGGGGGAATGTTGACACCTAATCCTCTGCGATTGGGTGAATTTGGAATGTGAACGGTCATCAAGAAGATGAATTGAGCAGTCACATTCTTGTATATAACAATAGCTACCTAATGAAATAAATGAATCAGTTTTTCTGCCAAATCTGGAGTTACTCTTGGCCTAACAGTAGTTTTGGGTCTTGGTATTGGTCTTGGTCTCGGATATCTCATTTTGATCCGATTCTATAAGCGAAGGATTGTTGTTAGGTTTTCTCCCTAATGGGGTTTTGCCTTGGGTTGGAGCCTAATTTCTAGTGTCTTTTGTGCGCTATGATCTCTATTTTCATGTTAAGAAATCTCGCCTTGCATTGAAATTTCAACATAAAGGCCTTTTGAACTTTTTCAAGATTTGTGTAAATTTCCCAAAGGCCTACCAAAGAAGACCATTATACATATGGAGAATTCCCTTGGATTCAGCTTTTATATTATAAAAAGATCACCTCTCAGGTTAAAAACAAGATAAATAGAAATAAGTTTATCCAAAAAAGATAATTATTGAAGTATGATTATTGTCTTCCAAAGTCATGATGGATTCCAACAAATCAAATAGAAGTGACAAACAAATAATTGTGAATTAACAACAAGACAATTCAAACTGAAGTTTGTTCAACCAACATCAAACAAAAATAATCACCCCAAAAATGCGTAGTTGTCAAAATATATCAATGAAGAAGATTTCAACAAGGAAAACCCAATTTTAATAGAGTCAGCAAAGCAAGAATCCCTTCTATTAAGATATCGACCTAAACTCTAAAAATATAGAGCCACAAAATTATAGTTTGAATTTGCATGAACCTTTTAGTCTTCTGATTACATTGATCATTGACACAATGTGCACTATGTACCATCGTCAAATTAATAATAAAGAATATATTGCATCATACTTGCGAGGCTGTTCCGAAATCTATACAGTTAATTATCATCTTCAATAGAGTGATGAGCCATTGCAAGTCCTTGAGGAAAACCTTGAATTAGCTTAAAATAGGATGAAGCACCAAGCAAATAAAGCATTGCGGTGTGAGGCAATGTCAAGTTGACCATTGGGTTTATCTACAACTTTTGTGTTACAAGCAAATCCGACCTTGAATAAAACCTTGAATTAGCTTAAAATAGGATGAAGCACCAAGCAAATAAGCATTGCGTTGTGAGGCAATGTCAAGTTGACCATTGGGTTTATCTACAACTTTTGTGTTATAAGCAAATCCACCCTTGAATAGGAGAGTCAGAAATTGGCTCCAAAATTTTATGAACCTTACAAGGTCCTTCACAAGACTAGGGGTAGTTTATAAGCTGATGTTCCTTTCCTCTTTGCACATTCACAAGGTTTTTTATGTCTCTCGTCAAAAGAAAATAATTGGTTAGACATTCTAGCACACATTGAAGTTCCACAATTGGAGGACGGAAAATTGACTCTAGAACCAGAAGCAAACATTGACTGCTACACTCATCATCTTAGGACAAACCCATTGCGAAGCACCTCAAGTCGAAGAAGATGGTTCTAGAAGAGGCCACCTCCGAAATGAAACTTATGCAGTGACCACCTCAACCACAAAGCTTTGGAGAGAAAAGCATTTTGAAGAAGGTATATTACAGCTACAGCTCTTGAGTCTTAACACTTAGTTGATACTATTATCTTCATTACTCCTAATAATACATTTCTCCTCCTCTTAATTCTACTACTAAAGTTCTTTTAAGAGGAGGACCACCCACTCTTCATGCATATCTGCCAAGAGTGGTGGTTTGGAAAAACTAGCGCTAATCTCTTCTTCTATCTGTGAGAAAACCCATTGGTAATCGTCTTGTGTTGTACTGCTCTTATTGCAATTGGGAGGTTTCTATTTTCATTCACTATTTTGCACACTATTGGCGAGGTATCATTTCGCACACCATTGGTGAGGGATTGTATGAAATATATCATAAGCAGGACTGTTTACTGTTTTATTATACTGGTTTGAGTAAGTAGAATCATATAACAATAAACAATGTCAAAATGAAAAGAAAAGAAAAAGAAGGCCTTGATTTTTATTTTTATTTTTTTTAACCTAAATTTCAAATTACTGCCTAAATAAAGTATCCACCTTAAACTTCCTTCAAGGAGGTCAAACTGTCTACTTGGCAAAAAGAAGAGAAAATTTAGACAGTAATGGAGCAAGTATCAATAGTTCCTCATTAAAGCCTACAAATAATGGCATTTGATGAAAAAACTAACAGCAGCAAATGGCAAATCCGACAGATCACATGAACACTCCTTATATATGAATTCTATTATCAACTGTCTTGGACAGAGATCATTCTGTTAGTAAAAAGTATATGTTAATAGATGGGAAGCACTAACAATGAAGAAACCTGTCAGGACAAACAAAACTCCAATGCTCCAGTCCTAGAGTACAACAATATCTTATAAAAAATCTGCCTCAAGACCTATATCCCTTACAAAGCAGATAAAACAAAACATAAACATATTCCAAGCAAAACAAAAAGTTTGGTTCACATCCTTCCCTGGACTTGATTGAGAATGTAGCAAAAGCTTTGCCAGCCAACCGATTAAAGAAGGATAAATAAACAACACAATCTGAATAAAATCAGTGTATGAGTTTTGACCATCAAACGACTCAAATAGGGATTTATATTAGAAAAATCCAGCTACATGTGTAACGTCCAACCAAATATGAAGCTGCTATATCCCTGTTCATATTTGAAACTCTTCGATTCTAAGATCGTCAGTAAAATAGATAAGATAATAAATTATCAATGTTTTGCCTGTATCGTGGCAACATTTCTACTGAACTTGATAACTTGGATCCCTCACCTCTATACACATTTCAGGCTGGATTCAACAAAAGAATCAAACTTCTTTTCAAATCCTTCAAGCTACTTCGAGCCTCCTGCAAGAACTTGGCAACACAAAAATAACCAATTGTGTACCCGTCTTTACGCAAACGACGTGACTGCACAATAATTAATTTCATTGTGCCGTTCTTTACACAAATGGGACTACCAAGGCACACACCTCGAGCATCTATTGCTGCCAAAGATGGCCAGTTTGGTCAATAAAAAAAATTGTTTGAATGTACAGCCTGCAACAAGCTTCTACTTGAGAGGCACTCTTCTTTTATACACTTGCATGCGTCAAGAAAGAATTGGGCATTACTGCCTTATTTCATATTGATAGTTGTAGTTAATCATGACGGCAAAGATATTATTGTTCATCTTCCCCCGGAAAATTTGGAGTGCCATCAGGAGTACTTTCAAGAATTGCATGCAACGAGTCACTTTTACTTCCATTTCCTGTTGGGCTTTCTGGGTGATCTCCATTGGAACCCTCATTTGGACGGACTCTAGGGTTAACACCCATTGGGAATGGCTCCTGAAAATAAACCATACAAACAATGACAATGATAATCTCAGACCGTTTCCCTACAAGGATTCACGTTTCTAAAGAAGGTAGGAATAACAAATAATTGATTTCATCAGATGACCGCGAAATTACCAGATCCCCTGCTTCTGGTCCCTCAGAGTGAAAAAGAATAGGACGGCACCGCTTATCCTCATTCATCAAGCTAGAGTTTTGAAAATGTGTTATCAAAGCAGATTTTCCCTGAATTCGAGCATATGCTAGGGAAGCAACCTTTTCGCTATTGAACTTCTCCCATTTCTTTCCGTTGAATGCCTGTCAGTGACAAAATATTATTGTTATAAGCATGAACTTTTGTTACCCCGTGCTGATTGGTGCATTGACAAGCGGAAAACATAATATTTAACTAGAATTCAAAAAGGTATCTGGGTAAAAGCAGTTGATGATTTTAATGAGTGAATAAACTTGATTTAGCATAACTCTAAAGCTTTGCCACACGTCTGCCCAACTGCAAGCACTTAGTATTTATTCTGACAAATAGCTAGACGTCCTGGAACTCAGCTCAAAATATTCGTTGAATATCCACAAGTATATCTATGTCCTTATTCTCAGCATCCATTTTTACTCACGGTTAGGTCAGACTGATGGTTTTGTTCAGGATGGAGAACAAACAATATCCATTGAAATTAAATTAAAAAAGATTCATCATCAAAGAAAGAAAAAAAAAGTATCTTAATACATCATACCAGCTATTCCTTCATTCATAATCCTTAAAAAGTAGAGACAACAAACCTGGTAGAAAGGAATGATATGAGCTGGAGAAATCATATTTATAAAAGCATAACCAACATTGCATTTATTCTGCACAAAGAGAGCAAATATTAGAAATATATTATCCACATAAAATCCAAATTGGCCTTTAACGAACATAAGCAAATTAAAATACTAAATAGCTTTGGAGATAGCTCAGTTGCTCAAATATTTTACCTTAAAATCAATAGGCAAGTAGAGAAAATCATAACTCCCACGATGATTTTCATCGATAGCTGCTAATAGCATCTTTGAAGTATACCTACAGAACATTGCAAGGAAGATTGAAATGCCTCAATGAAAAAACACCAAACACAGTTTTGTAGATGGAAAACATCAAACAACAGCTACCTTGACAAGTCCTGTATGAATATATATTAAAAACTGCCGAGTAGAACTCACTATATTCAATACTTGTTACTAAGTCACTGAAGATATAAATTCAATGAACACAAACTTGCTAGTATTGGATAAGGAACATCTCTAAAGGAAAACTATGACTGATTTTTTGCATGATATAAAATCCTCCCAAACAATAGAATTTTTAGTGATTGATTTGCTTGAATATGGTGCACTCAAGATGCTCCATAAAATTATAGTGTGAAATAAAATCCAGGCTTTCTCCACTAGGTGATAAAGCAAAGCTTACTTGTTCGGAATGTTTTTTATCATGAGCGTCGTACGAGAATCTTCGCCGCGCACTAGCTTCTCCAAGTCAAGTTGATATTGCTTCTTGTTATCTATTTGACTTGCACTGTTCTCACTGCGCCTATTTCTTCCTCGGTCATTTAGTCCATCCCCAGAGTTACTTACTGATCCTGGTCACAGCAAGTTTTTTAAGCAACCACAGTTTTTTGGTGAGTGTAAAAACCTTGGCAAATCCTTATAATCCTCAAAATGTTACGTATGCAATTAAGCTGAACTTTTGTAAAGTTTTATAAGATTCCAAGGATTTCATATAGTTCTACAGAAAAAAGGCAGCAATTTTAAAATTAGAACAAATTTGTCGTTTAAAACTAGGTGAATATTCATAATCAACCGGTCAATCTTTTTTTGGCAAAATATGGAAAAATTATCCAAATGGCAAACATTAACCCCTAAATTGAATACAGCACTCTGGAACTCACCTGCAAGAAACACATGACTCATGTGTTGGGGAGACCTCATTCCAAAACTTGGAGACCCATTTTCAGCAATGCCATTGTTTGAAATGCCAAGTCCAGAATTTGCAATGCCATGCCCACCAATCAGAGGACTTCCACTGGCACAACTGAAACCCATGCCTCCAAATGATCCAGGATGCACATAAGATGTCTCTGGTGATCCTGTGAAATAACCAAGGTATGAAGGATCTCCTGAGGGAGCAGATCCAACATGATGATGGTGAGATGCAACAACAGAGTTCATATAGGAACCCTGTCTCCCAGAATATGAATAACCTTGTGGATGAGGATGGCCACTTGCATTGAACGAGTTCCCAAGGGATGGTGTGGGCCATGCTGAATTTTGTATATGATGAGAATAAGGATTTGGACTGCCCCACAAAAATTGAGGACCTGATAAAGTACTGATTGCACTGGAGCTTGAATTTGGATGACCAAATGATCCATTGTTAGAGATACCCATTGCTGTATACATAGTCCCAGAGTAAATAAATTAGATTGGATGGAAGATACAATTCTACATGTACATAAATGCCTGTTTTCATGTATGCTTCTTATAGAAAGGAAACGGGATTACTAGTTGCACAGTAATATTTATCCCTTTCTGAAATTTATTCTATGAACATGGATACAAACTTTAGTAATTAGATTTAATAGTTGGTATACCCTAGAATAAATGTGTTACTAAAGCAATGGACATGGAATGCAAGCGACCAATTACCTTCACGATGTCCAAAAATAGTAGAGCTTCCTGGTACAGGTCCAGTTCCAGATGAACTATAATGTGGTAACTGCATCATAGAGCCATTCTTTTCTGGAAAAGAATGTGGGTGGTGGAATTGGCCTCCCTTTCCCAGATTGTTTACAGGGGAGATTGTATCCATCTGATTAGCTCTTCCCATGTCATTACCAATAGGTCCAACTTTGGCAGAAGGTGACACCAGAGGTGGCAGGATTGCAGCCAATCCTGGTAAAGATTTGTTTATCATGGGATTCACATTTCCAATGCCTGGCGAATTATGAATATTCTGAAAAGAGCCATTCTCACTGGGACTACTGAAATGTGCCCAGCTGCCTGTTCAAATGCAAAATAGAAGGTCAAGACGGAATTGTAGTTCACCTTTCTAAGCCACTGCTAGATGAAAAACTTATAATTTTTCTGCTTGTTTCTATGATCAACAAACTAGACATAAGCATGTCAAATGTACACACAGAGAACTACAGATCAGCATGCCATCCTAAATGGGATTTTCTACCTTTTTGGCAATTACTATAAGCAACCAACTTAAAATAAATTTCCCATCAATTGTACATAAAGACAATTACAGATAATACGTGGAAAATGCCAGAAAATGATTAAGCTTCAATATGCACTTTGAGAAATAGGTTCAAACAACATTCACTATCTGGATAAGATGAATATTTACTTACAAAATACATTATTAACTCAAAACCGGTATTCAGAAAAGCAATATTTTTCGTCTTCTCATTGTGTTACCTTGCATATAAATTCACAATCTAGGAAAGAAATACTGATCTCTAGGCATTATTTTAAGAGAAATCAAAAAGTTTGTCTTGACAGTTGCAAGTCATTTATTTTCGATTGAATCAGCTTGCAGAAAGAAAAAAATTCCTGGGTGATCTTCCAGTAAAGAACCTCTGTCAGAATGAAACTAACCTGGAGGTGAATCGGTCAATGGGGAACCGATTTGGTGCCGATAACTTCTTGTTTCTTCTTGTTCCAGTTCTTGGCTAAGCTGTTGCATCAAGCTGGAAAAATCACAGATTTACAAGTATGCTTAAATTACATGAATGATGTACGGAGAACATGAACTAAGTAAAAATCCATTACCACTATTATTTATTCCTTATTATGTACAACACACTTAAATGAAGGAATGCAGGAAACAAACTTAAATGGTTTTCACCTTTAGGATGGAGAAAGAAAAAAAAAAATTAGGTGGGAAATCTAAAAGAAAACTAATTTACAGAAGCAAATGACTAAATTAATGCATTTGAAAAGCACAATGCCAGCTATTCCCTTTCAGAGGCCATCCTCTGACAAAATGAACTCTCCATAAATGGGTCTTTATCATGCACTAGTTCCTTGCAGCATGTTACCATTCTTTTCGCGTTGATTTATTTTTCTTAATGTAGCAAAAGAAGAAGCTATCTAGGAAGATTTTGACACTTCCTTCTCGATAAGCTGTTGTACCTTGTTTTCCAATGTCTTTTCGGCCTTCTTAAGCTTCTTAATTTGTGTCAATAATTTGGCACTATGGTCTTTAAATCGAGAAACTTTTTCATTTGTCAGCGGTGATTTTGTTAACTCCCCTTTGCATATTTTGTATCACTTTTTTACTTTCTTGAAAAATTACTTTTGAGATATCTTGTATGCTTTCTGATGTTACTGAATCTGGTTTAAATGTAACATTTTGTAGGGTTATTTTTTCTTCCTGTAAGAAAATGTTAAAAACTTCTTCTTCGTATTTAGGACGAAGGACCCTAGAGTTTCCATCTAGGCTGAACCCAGAATAATGTCACCTTGATCCTCCCATAGGGATTGAACAGAGAATCACAATATAAAAGTATAATCCCCAATGTTTAATTGTAAATCGGTTACGTCATATTGTTTTTTAATCCCAGCGATATAATTTTTCGATTATGTTTGACTGAGGAATCACCAATTGGTTAGCAAAGTTAGGGTTTATATAATTATTTTCTTTGACGGAGAGAGATGGAAATAATAACATCTTTCCTACAAGAGTCCCCATAAATCTAAATAGCACTTTAGCAACTCTGCGTGAGGTTTCTAAAAATCTTCCATTGTTAGCATCCTTTTTACTTTCTCTGGATCAGCTTAGAGTTTTAAAAAACTTTTGTATTAATCCTTTAAACCCCTTTAAAAATCTTGAATTGGAACTGGGTAACTTTTAATTGTGATTTTGTTTTTCAAATATATATATATATATATGAACTTTTTCTAATATCACTTTAACTATATTCACTTTTAACTTTAGAACACTGTACTTTTAATCTAACGCCTTTTTATAGCTTTTGACTCCTTTATAGCTATCCCCAACATACATTCATTTAATTGTCTTTAACTCTTTTATTCCTTCACTATATAAGGCCCTTAGTATATTGACTTTTCAAATGATTACTTCTAAATAACTTGGTTGCGCTTGTACCCGCTTGTACTCTTTTTTTTTCCTATGGAAAATACTAATGAATGTACCTATACAAAGTAATGGTTCCTTGCTTTAATAACTTGTACTTTAAATTGATAAGACAACAAGGATCTTTTTAATATGTCGCGACTCTTAATAAGATAACTTATACTTTAAATTGATAAGACAACGAGGATCTTTTTATTTTTACGACTGTTGCCCACTCCTAATAAGATAAAGAGATCCCCACGTGACTGTAGTCTCTAGTTTACATAACACCAAATTCGAAGGTCACTACAGATGTCCGAAAAGCCACAACCTATTCGTTTGCCTCTTTGCTACTATCACTAACAAGGAATAAAAATGATTGCTTACAATACGTTGGGGACTACCGATTCAGCAATGTGGTTGAAGATAGATTCTGTGTGGCAGCCGCTGGTAAGTTTACATAAAGTGCAGAGCATGTGTAGGAGTTTTCATTATAAAAAGACCTTTAAGCCCTAGAATAACATGTCTAGGATAGGTGTTGTGGAGTGTCTGAAAATTAGTTCTTGACCAAGCGCAGCACCCCTACTGCACTGAAGGTTACTCCGACTGAGTTGGCACTTATACCTTCTCAGGAAGGTTTCTTTAACGTTTGTACTATCTTGAATTTTATTGAGTTCCATTTTGGGTTTACAGTTAGTCTAGTGTTGCTCCATGTTGTTCAAGAGTCAGATCTGTTTCTAGTAAATTCCAGATTAGTTTGACAGAAAAGTGAAACACAAATTCCAACCTCTAGATTCAGTCTTTGCATCCCAGATTGTAAATGTTTTCAGAACTAGTATATTTTAGTTAGATTCCATCCTTATACCAGCAGAAGTAGCGATGAAATTTTTGTTAGTAACAGATTTCAGCATTCGGTTTCAGTTTCTCAGCCGAGGTTCAAGAAAAATTCAGATTCCAAGTGCAGAATCGTTTCTATCTATAATAACAAGTTTCTATTGGAACATAAAAATGAGACCACTATGGCCATCCACAAACAATCCGTGTCACCATATGCCCAACCACGAAGGGCTTACAAGAATAAGACTAACCACCATAACACTAAAATGCCCTCTTAAGCTTGACATGGAGGTACAGAAAGAAAGGTGGCAAAACAAGACAAGCCTTGAGACCACACGTGAGTCACTATCAGTGTCAAAGAAAAACCATGTATATCTTTGACCATGTAATATAAAACTGGGAAAGTTCTGGTAAAAAATGGCCAATTAGATGTTACAATAACAGAGATGTGCTTTTGCAGATGGGCAGTTAAATTTTTTCACATTGAGTGTTTTGGCAGGGACAAAGTGTTTTGAAACACTCTTTTCTTGTTTACTTTCCCACGCTTAATGATTGTGTAATAATGAATAATCCTTTTTTAAACTCTAATATATCAATAAAAGGTTTAGCTGTGTACTTACACTATCATCTACGTTCTCAATTCTATGTTTATTTGAATAGTTGTACCTACTATCAACATATTTTAGTTCTATGTAAATTGTTTACATTTTCTTTAGTTTTTTCTATATTTTAAAATATTTATGAATGTTTTTTTGAAATTTCTATTTTTTCGAGACATTTTTTAAAAGTGTTTTAATATGCCATTTCCCCATGTCCTAAAATTTTGAAAATGTCGTTTCAAATATCCTATTGATTGTTTCATGATTCATCCTTCACATTGGAGTGGACGAGTTTTCACAGGTTTATGCTAAAATTAACATTTTATCCACTCATCTTTACAATACCAAATTGAGAGAATACAGAAAATGCAGATGGGAAGGACAAACTGGAAACAGATGTTTACATTCTGGGTAATTAATGAAAAGAAAACAATATTAAGTGTTACATAAGTATTCAAGTGTTATGGTGGTTAATCTTATGCTTGTAGAAGTGGCCCAAGTATAAACGCTTATATTAATCATTATCCTCAACTCTTGTACAACATATGGATTTTACACGGCCTTACAACATATAGGATTACTATCCTTAGCTTCCTGTGGAAGTGGCGCAAGTACAACAGCTTATATTAATTAGGATAGTAAGCCTACATGTTATAACATAGGATATATGTTGTAAGCATATATTAATCATATAGGCCTGTATTGATCATTATGATCTTATCTTTCTTTATTGTGCCTTCACCACTCCCCCTGAACCCCCAATCTTGCAATATTAGTAACTTGATAGTTTCTTCGTTCCATCAAATGCAAAATACATAGTCTCTCTTTCTACTGGGCACAAATCACGTCATAATAGTTGATGTTTAGTTTTAACAAATCATTTTTCATAAAAGTGGCAGGGTAGCAAGTTGCTCTATACCAATTGCTAATCTTCTAATCTTGGCTAGGGTACCCAGCTTTTTCTGTAGATATAGCACCTTGATCAAAAGAAATAAAGTCAAAACCCTACTCATAATCAACAAAACAAGTTAACATTCCAATATAAGACCAATACCTCCGTCTTGCTCCCCCAGGACGGCTGGGTTCAAGCTTGATGCGTTTCCCAGCAATATCACTCCTGTTTAAGCAACGAAGTGCTGCCTCAGCTGCCCTTACATCGTAAAACTCAATAAACTTGTGATGTCGTTTGTGGGGGGTCTCTCTTATCTGTTTGTTTGCAAAAATCAGATTTGGAAAAGCACAACTGAATAGCTCAAAACATATACTATATCTGTCAATTAAAACTAGAGGTTTACCTCTTTCACTTCTCCATAAACACCAAATATTTGACGGAGATCTTCATTTGAAACTGAAGGATCTAGGTTGAATACAACTAGAGTCCCTTGATTTACATCCTTATCTGAGGGATTGTCCTAGAAATACATCAAAAATAAAGTTAGGGAAAAATTATTAATATGGTAGCAAAAATAATTTTGAAGGATTGTCAAGCTTGCAACTATCAGGGAATTGAAATTAAAGCAGACATTAAACTAAAACAGTCCTATGCAATTGGTATAGCTAAACTCTACAAGAAAATGCGGTTGAGCAAGTATGAAACAGCCCTCTCCAGAATTATATATTTGCTTCACTCTATACATTAAAAGGCACAATAGATATTTTGTTTATTTGGAAGCCTAGCTATAGCTGTTAAGTGGAGCCAATGAGATGTTTCCCTAAAGGAATGATCCATTTGTCCACTATTCATTGTATGAACAAGATAAATACTGTTGAATTTTTGTTCGATATTGAGGGATGCATCTTGTCCGTAGGAGCGGACAAAAGTCCAAGTGGTCATTGATAATGCACCCAACTGTATCAATGTTGTGAGTTATCCATGGAGCATTTCTCTGTGTTTTGGACATCTTGGGAAAACACATTGTATACATGATACATCTGTCCCTCTAGGTCATTGGTAAAATAGCTTGGGAGCAAGAAAAATAGGGAAATTCATCCTTATCTTTAGATAAGATTAAGTATTTATAGAAAACACAAAACTAAAAATCTATAGAGTGTCAGGCCTAATGACATTAGATTTGCCACCCATTACATTGCATTGCATAGATTGGTTGAGCAAAAACCTACATTGGGTCAGAATAGACAAATATCAGAATAGAGGTTTGATAACCCTTACCCCCAAGAACTCTACTAAGGATATGGTTCATGGTGGTTGATCAATTTACTCAATGTATCATACAAAATTCTTGCTAAGGATCTTGCTTTAAAGATCCAACATGTCATTACATGGATTGTCCAGCCCAAGAAAACCAGATTTATCCAAGAATAATTTATTCTTAACACAGTGTTGATGGTTGTGGGCCAAGGAATCAAGATTCAAGGCAACAAATTCTTTACTTGATTGATTTCAACCAGGCCAATGACAGAGTAGATTGGTCCTTTGTCCTAGATATGGTTACTTGTCTTGGCTTTGGTTTGTAGTTTGTGTCTACAGTAAAGACTTTTTCTCCAATGGATTGGCTTCCTTTTTTTAAGGTGTTCTGTTAGACAAAATTGTCTTGCATAAATTTATCAGGCATGGCTACCCTCTTACTCAACTTTATGTCATCACTACTCAATGCTAATGCTTTGAGCTATCTCCATGACATTGTGGGAACTCAAGGTCACACTAGGGGCACCTCTATGCCCAGTGGGAAAGAGATATTTAATGATCATTTTGCTAATGACCCCTTTCTATTGAGCTATCTCAAAACCTGTTTGTGCCCTGGAGTGTTTCAATGTTTTTTCCACTGCATCCAAAACAGTGGTTAGTGATCCCAAGTCTAATTATTGGTTGATTGGCATGGATCAAAACCCTGCATGGTTGATTTTCCCCTAGCAATATATGAGAAATGAGAATATCGTTCTCTAATTGGGTGTGCCTTTTGGAGTTAATGCTTTCTTCTCAGCTATGTGGGATTGGTGCATGCAAAAAATTCCAATGTAAAATCAACCATTTTTCAGTAAGCTGACAATTCTTGGCAAAATTTTGTAGGCTAGTGATGTTTATTATATTTCTTGTAAGTTCTCTTATGCTGTCAAATTTAATCAGCTTGAGCAACTATTAAGAAGCATTTTGTGGACCAATTTTGGTAGTGATCACTCATTGCCAATAGTACCATGGCATATATGCATTGTACCCAAGCATGGGGCATGGACGAAAACCCTGCATGGTTGATTTTCCCCTAGCAACATATGAGAAATGAGAATATCGTTCTCTTATTGGGTGTGCCTTTTGGAGTTAATGCTTTCTTCTCAGCTATGTGGGATTGGTGCATGCAAAAAATTCCAATGTAAAATCAACCATTTTTCCGTAAGCTGACAATTCTTGGCAAAATTTTGTAGGCTAGTGATGTTTATTATATTTCTTGTAAGTTCTCTTATGCTGTCAAATTTAATCAGCTTGAGCAACTGCTAAGAAGCATTTTGTGGACCAATTTTGGTAGTGATCACTCATTGCCAATAGTACCATGGCATATATGCATTGTACCCAAGCATTGGGGCAGTCTGGGCTTGATTTATATTTGCCTTCAAAGGGCCATTTTGTCTGCTGAATGGGTGGCACATTGTCTCTTTAGGGAGGAACCTTGGAAAGTTTTGCTAATATATTATGGGCGTCACAATGTCAGAGTTAGAAGTTGCTTCTCAATGATGTCATCTCCACGTCTAACATTTCAAGTGGTTCTCATGTGTTACGAAGAATTTGGAAGCGTGGAAAATTTGGTTCCTGCACTTAACATTTGGGAAGGTTTCCGAAGAGGTTTTAATATTGCTTCTCATTTCATTTTGCCTTGAAAAGATTACACCTCCTCCAAAGCCACTAGGGATAGGTCTATTCCTAGGAGGTGTTGAAATTTGGGGCAGCTATGGGACGAATTTCCATAGGCCCAAAATGAAGCCCATCTTGCCCCAAGAAAGAATTTGAATTGGGTAAAGAAATATTATTTGGTTTGGCTCTTCTTTTATTTAATATGGCGCGAAACCACTTTGGCAAGCTATCATCAAAGCAACTTGGTAAATGAATTCTTAATAATTTATTATGGGCTATAGAATGAAAAAGGCCAAGTTGGCTTGTTTGAAGAATGCCCTAGAAAGGGCTAATCATTACACCTCAAGATTATACAAGTAAGAATCTTGTCAATTGTTAATATACATCTTGATCTAAATTCTTCAGTGAATATTGAGGCTTGATTTCCGAGGTTCACATGTACATAAATAATTTTGTGGTTTGTGGCTCTCTCAGTGGTTCATATGATTCAACTCTAAGGCTTGCATCAACCTACCTGTAGCTCGCATCTTTTCATGTGGATTATATCTATACTCTGTGGCAGACATCATCCTACCTGTGGCTCATATCTTTTCATGTGGATCATATCTATACTCTGTGGCACGCATCAATCTACCTATGGCTCATATCTTTTCATGTGGATCGTATCTATATTCTATGGCTCATATTATATATGTGGTTCTGTAACATTCCTAATTAGCTATGGCTAATTGGAATATTCGATTTTGTTCGATTTTTGACTTCCATAGTTATTTGTAAATAAAAAGTGAGGAAAGGGGACATAACTCACTTTTAAAATAAAAAGTCACTTCCTAGTAGCACAACGTTGTGACTTAAAGGGGAGCCAAGGAGGCCAAAAGGGGACGCAGAAATGGAGCCCACGTAGACACATGGAGGAACTGCGCAGGAGGAAAGGAACATGTGGCAAGAGGGGTATCACACAGGAGGAGGTGAGCATTGGTATTAAGAGAAGCAAAGGCTATAAAAGAGAAAGGAGCCCCCTCATTTTGATCATTCTGGTTATGAGCATTTGTGATAGTCATTTCGACTTAGAGCACGCTGGCTGTTTAGCTAGTCTGCAGCACTGTTTAGTGCATTGAGTGTCTCCGTTTGGAGATCTCACCCTTAGCCCCGAGGGACTTCGAGTGCTTGCTCGGACAAGGTATTTCCATTGGCATTCCAGCAGTAGTTTCATCAACATTTAAGCAGCAGTTTCATCAGCATTTCAGCAGCAGTTTCATCAGCGTCTTTGAGGAATTGCGCAGAACCCCAAAGGGGTTATTTTTGGGGGTCGGCCATTTCAGAAAAGTTTTCTGGGTTTCTTGAGTAGAGTCTGAATCCAAAGTTTCAACTTTTTCCGAGGAGGAGGGCAGCCCCAAATCATCATTTGTTTTCTAGCAGTAGCAGCAGCATCTACGCAGAGAGGCCATTCTTGTCATTCTGAGAGTATTTCTTCACTTGCCTTGTGCAAGTCGTGGTTCCATCTGTCTAATCACCTCTTGTACTCATTTATTGCTCAGTATAATAAAATGGCTTAGCATTTCTCACTGCATTTCTTGTGTATTTTCTTATATTTCCGGTTTACATTATTATATGCTGTTCCATTGTTATTTTATCACTTCTGGGTTATTATATCGTTTGCACATATTTGGTTGGAGTTTTTGCTGGGGTTTTGAGGAATATTCTGGGTTAGGAATATTACAGTGGTATCAGAGCATAGATCTGGCTCAGCCTGTGGAGCTAGCAATCTATGACACCAGGGGAAAATCCCTATATCTGTTACAGAGGTCAGAGATACAGAGACACTGGGCGTAGGTTGGAGAATACCTACGGAGAGGGAGATTGCATTCCTGTGGCAAACGCAGAACAAGAGGAATCTGTGGTAGACGCAGAGCAGATGGCAGACGAGGAAAGGAAGAGATTTGTGGATATGCTCCTCAAATCAGTGCAGGACCTGTCAAGGCAGATTGAGGTGATGGGGCAGAGATTCACGGCAGTAGAGGCCAGACAGTTGTAGAGCCCACGAGTTTTTCAGATCGGTGAGAGATCAGGTGCATCCCATCACTTGCCAGAGCAGCGTGATACTGCACAGCAGGGGGCCTCACATGCCCCTACACGCTCTACCATGCCCACTTTCTTGGGAGCAGACACGGGGACCGCAGCCCAGTAGGAGGCAGAGCCCGGGCATATGGGCAATTATTTTGCAGAGTACCAAGCCTATGGGCAGGAGTTCAAGGAAGCCCTCTCATTCAAAGATTTTGTTCAGCTCCACCGGGATAGCAGACCCCGCGATCATCACAGAGGGTACCGACATTACCATGATGGCGACACCCACCGTGCAGCGAGCAGATTCCACTTGCCTACGTTAGATGGCTCATCAAACAGTTCGGCAAAGTCTTGGGTGGAGAAATTGGATATTTATTTCCAGCTTAACCAGATGTCGGAGGTAGAGGCCATCAAGGTGGCAACGTTGCATTTGGATGGCGAGGCCCAGGATTGGTGGTTTCATGGGATGGTTACATTGAGGCACTCCATAGTGACGTCATATGCCGAGTTTACCAGGAGACTGATGGAGAGATTTGATCGGAGGGATCCAGAGCAACATTTCGTTGAGCTGACGAAGCTCAAACAGGCAGGGAGCCCAGAGACCTACATTGCAGATTTCTTGAGGGTCTCCGTGATGGTGCTAGACCTCTCCACGGCACGGAGGGTCTATATATATGTTGAGGGGTTCGCAGAGCCACTTCGGGGTCTAGTCCGATCCACTAGACCAGCTACGCTCTAGGACGCTATCAGCAGGACCCGGGACTTACAGGGTGTCTTACCCAGGACCCGGACACCTTACCCCCAGAGATAGACTTTCCAGTCCAAGGGGAAGGATGTGAGGATTCCACCTCCAAAGGGGAATCCAGGACAAGTACAGCTTGACGATGATGCCAGGAGGGAGCTGAAGAAGAAGCGGTTGTGCTTCACTTGTCAGGAGCCATGGGCATGAGGACATAGATGTGCTGCTAGAAGAGGATGACAAGGAGGATGTGGAGGCAGGAGATAGCCATGCCATACAGGGACCTTTGCCACCTCCACCACCAGCAGCAGGTGGTGCATCTTTTGCACCCACCGGAGGGGCCCTTGCAGCGTTGCGGGGAGTTCCCAAGTATCTGACGCTACGCGAACGAGGGACAGTATGTGGCTAGCGCGTATCAGTTTTGGCTGACAGTGGGGCAACCCACAACTTCATCGATGCCCAGATGGTTGAGTGGAGAGGTATACAAACAGAGAGCTTCGATGGGTTTTCAGTCTTGGTCCTAGGAGATCAGACCATGACGTGTGCTCGTTATGTTCCAGAGCTTTCAGTGACGATGGGCACCTACACATTGACTGACCACTTTTTCGTGGTCGATAATCCGGACACAACAGATACTGGGTGTTCAGTGGGCTTATCACTCTAGGGAAGGTCACGACAGATTGGAAGACCCTGGAGATGGAGTGGGATGATGAGAAGACAGGGAGGCATGAGAAGATACGGGGACAGCACACATATCCGCCTCAGACTGTTTCGGCTCGTCGGATGGAGGCAGTCTTCTGAAAGGGAGACAGAGTGGGCAGTGGAGCTACGTGCATCAGAGGCAAGGACTACAGGGCAGACGGTACACACAGAGATACAGTCTATCCTTGACCGGTATGCCATAGTGTTTGGGGAGATTCCGCCAGGAAAGCCACCAGACAGGGGGTTTGAGCACACTATCGAGCTTGAGCAGGGCATCCAGGCAATGATCACGATCACCACCCCCTATAGGCACCCCAAGGCCTATCGAGATGAGATTGAGCAAGCTATCCAGGAGTTGCTGGCTCTTGGGCACATTCGACCGAGCACGAGTCCTTTTGCTTCTTCTGTGGTGTTGGTGAAGAAGAAGGACGGTACATTGAGGAAGTGCATCAACTACAGGGTGAGGACTGATCACAACAGCCTCAGGTTCTTTTTGGAGCAGAAGCAACTACAAGAGAGGTAGCAGAAGTGGATCAGTAAGATCCAAGCATATGACTTTGACATTGAGTATGTCAAGGGTAAGAACAACGTGGTAGCAGATGCCCTTCCATGTAGACCAGCCACGTTGTCTCTTATGAGCTTGGATACAGATTGGAGGGCTCGACTCTTAGTAGAGTACTCCAAGGACAGGTTTGCATGTGAGGTTCTGGATGGGCAGGCGACAGATGACAAGTAAAGGGTGGTCGATGAGATCATCTATTACAGGGACGAGATCTTCTTGACTGAGGGGTCTCAGCTCAAGTAGAAGATACTCCAGTGATCACATGATTCACCTTTGGCAGGACATCAGGGGTTTACCAAAACCTACAGGGCCATTAAAGAGAGGTTCTCATGGAAGGGCCTCAAGGAGGACATACTCCAGCACATCCAGGAGTGCGATGTTTGCCAGAGGAACAAGGGAGAGATGAGCCATCCCGTGGGTTTATTGCAGCCTCTTCCCATTCCGGCCCATTCCGGAGGGGAAATGGGAGAGTATTTCAATGGATTTCATCACAAGGTTGCCCATGGTACAGGGCAAGGATTATATCTTTGTCGTCATTTATCGACTGACGAAGTACACACATTTCTTTGCCATATCCGCACACTATACAACAGCACAGGTGGTCGAGCTGTTCTTCAGGGAGATCTTTAGACTACATGGTCTTCCTAAGACCATCGTCAGTGACAGGGATAGCCTTGCCAGAGGAACAAGGGAGAGATGAGCCATCCCACGGGTTTATTGCAGCCTCTTCCCATTCCAGCCCATTCCGGAGGGGAAATGGGAGAGTATTTCGATGGATTTCATCACAAGGTTGCCCATGGTACAGGGCAAGGATTGTATCTTTGTCGTCGCTTATCGACTGATGAAGTACACACATTTCTTTGCCATATCCGCACACTATACAACAGCACAGGTGGTCGAGCTGTTCTTCAGGGAGATCTTTAGACTACATGGTCTTCCTAAGACCATCGTCAGTGACAGGGATAGCCGTTTCATGGGCGGGTTTTGGCAGGAGCTTTTCTGCTTGGTGGGGACGGAGTTGACACCGAGTACCAGTTATCACCCACAGACGGATGGGCAGACATAGATAGTTAACAAGTGGATGGAGGGCTACTTGCGTAACTATGTCAGTGGGCAGCAGCGAGCATGGGTGAAATGGCTACATATGGGGAGTACTGCTACAATACTTCACATCACATGTCCATTGGTATGTCACCATTCTATGCCTTATATGAGTATCATCCTTTATCTTTTGCTGACATGATGTTTGATGATAGCAAGGCTCCTAGAGCCAAGATTTGGATCCAAGAGATTCAGGATATCCTCCGAGCTCTCAAGGATAACATGGCTACAGCGCAAAACCAGCAGAAGTTGTATGCCGACAGGGATCAGGTGGAGAGACAGTTCGAGGTAGGGGACATGGTCTACCTATGATTACAACCATACCGACAGTCGTCACTGAAGCAGAAGGGGGTTGAGAAGCTCAAGCCCCGCTTTTATGGGCCATACAAGGTGATACGCAGGATTGGACAAGTTGCATATGAGTTGGAGCTGCCCCAAGGCAGCAAGATTCATAACATTTTTCATGTATCATGCCTGAAGAAGGCATTAGGGCAGCAAGTGACAGTGACAGATGAGCTACCACCCATGGATGATGAAGGGCATTTGGTATTGCAATCGGAGGCTATCATTGATACCAGGGAGAGGCAACCGCGGAGCAGGACAGTCCGGGAATTCTTGGTGAGGTGGAAGAATTTGTCGGATGAGGATGCCACTAGGGAGAGTGAGCAGATCTTACAGTGTCCATCACTTCAGTTACTTGAGGACAAGCAACATTTTGACGGGGGAGACTGTAATATTCCTAATTAGCCATGGCTAATTGGAATATTCGATTATGTTCGATTTTTACCTTCTATAGTTATTTGTAAATAAAAAGTGAGAAAGGGGGACATAACTCACTTTTAGAATAAAAAGTCACTTCCTAGTAGCACAACGTTGTGACTTAAAGGGGAGCCAAGGGGGCCAAAAGGGGACGCAGAAATGGAGCCCACACAGACACATGGAGGAACTTCGCAGGAGGAAAGGAACACATGGCAAGAGGGGAATCACACAAGAGGAGGTGAGCCTTGGGATTAAGAAAGGCAAAGGCTATAAAAGAGAAAGGAGCCCCCTCATTTTGATCATTTTGGTTATGAGCATTTGTGATAGTCATTTCAACTTAGAGCACGTTGGTTGTTTAGCTAGTCTGCAGCACTGTTTAGTGCATTGAGTGTCTCCGTTTGGAGATCTCACCCTTAGCCCCGAGGGACTTCGAGTGCCTGCTCGGGCAAGGTATTTCCATTGGCATTCCAGCAGTAGTTTCATCAGCATTTCAGCAACAATTTCATTAGCATTTCAACATCAGTTTCATCAATGTCTTTGAGGAACTGCGCAGAACCCCAAGGGGGTGATTTTCGAGGGTTGACCATTTCAGAAAAGCTTTCTGGGTTTTTCTGGGTTTTTTTAGTAGAGTTCGATTCCAGAGTTTCAGCTTTTTTTGAGGAGGGGAGCAACCCCAAATCCTCATTCGATTTCCAGCAGCAGCGGCAACACGGCAATTTTCCAGCAGCTGGGACGCAGATCAGTGTGAGGCCATTCCAGCAAAGCTTTCTGGGTTTCTTGAGTAGAGCCCAAATCCAGAGTTTCAGCTTTTGCCGAGGAGGGGAGCAACCCCAAATCATCATTTATTTTCTAGCAGTAGCAGTAGCAGCAGCGTCCATGCAGAGAGGCCATTCTTGTCATTCTGAGAGTATTTCTTCACTTTCCTTGTGCAAGTCGTGGTGCCATCTTTCTAATCACCTCTTGTACTTATTTATTGCTCAGTATAATAAAATGGCTTAGCATTTCTCGTTGCATTTTTTGTGTATGTGCTTATATTTCCGGTTTACATTATTATATGCTGTTCCACTGTTATTTTATCACTTCTGGGTTATTATATCATTTGCACATATTTGGTTGGAGTATTTGCTAGGGTTTTGAGGAATATTCTGGGTTAGGAATATTACAGGTTCGCTTTATCTATAACTCACATCTACATTACAATGATTCTTTTCTGTAGCTTGTGTTTGTTATTACAGTGGCTCGCTTAATACTTTGTGACTAGCATTTGTCACTATAATGGCTCGCATCATGTTTTATGGCTCATGTTCTATGGGTCAGAATGTTTCAGAGGTTCGCATATATTATCTGTGGCTCGAATCCATTCTTAGTGGCGGCTCGTATTGAATCTCAGTAATCGCATTACAATTTCTACGACTAGCATTTTATCTGTGGCTCAACTAACTATTGTGGTTCGTATTCTTTGAGGCTCACTTTGTTACTTCTATGGCTCGCTGAGGCTTGCTCTATATTTCTATGGTATGCACTATGTCTCCATGTGATCTATACAATGTGAGACTATAATCTATACAACAGTGAGGCTATGATCTATACAATAGTGGGACAGTAATCTATATGATGTAAGACTATAATCTATACAACAGTGAGACAATGATACATATGGTAGTGACTTAGAGACATTTATATGACAGTGACTTGGAGGCATATGACAGTAACCTTTGATATAGTTGTAACCTAAGTATCTAGATTCGTTCCCCCCCCCCCACGTGTCGCAAATCGGGCAAATCAAACACGATTCTTGAGGGACACGTGTCTAATTCGAGGCAATTGGTGTCTGAAAATTGGGATTCGTGTCCCACGAGAATCAGATTCACTCCCATAGCAAATCTCGTTTTCTGGACACGTGTCCAACAAAATGGGACCCGCACGATTGCTAAAATGCCGATTTGGGCCATTTTTGTTCACTTTCATTTGTGGTTTTGGAGCCGTGGGACAGTGGGTGTGACCAACAAATGAGATTGGCATGTTTTGGAGGTGATTCAAGCAACAAGTATGTGGATTTCTCTTCCTTTTTTTTTCTATTTTTGCTACAACAACGTGCCTATCATTTTGTTTGCATTTTATTTATTTATTTTTACAACGGTCATGGCTCAATCAAGGGCAGTAGGGAAGGGGCAAAAAAAGGGCAAGAATATCCGCATTAGTGATGCCCCCCCTCTTTCACTTTCATCAAGGTCTACTAGTGTTCCATCTGTTGGAAGTGGGGTTGCAACAACAACTTCAAATGTCGAGAGAAACATCAATTTAGCAAGACAAGCTTAGGAAAGTAAATATCCCTTGTGGAAGTAAGTTTCAAGAGACAAAGGGCCAAGCAACAAATTAAAGGGAGGGGCAGTGTTCTTTGGAAATGCAACTTTTGCAACACACAATTCAAGAGCACCTATTTCCGTGTGAAAGCACATTTGTTGGGCTTACCATCTTGTTGAATTGGATCATGTTCATGAGTGACTACATCTAAGAGGAAAGAATTAGAAAGAAAGGCCAATGTTGGTGTTACAATGGTGGTTGCATCATCCAATGTTATTAGAACCAGACAGGAACCAGTGGAATTGGTTGGTCTAGCCATTTTTGGCCCAAAACCGGTCTAAACCGGAATAGGCCAATTCGGTACTGAAGTGGCTGCTTCAGTTCCGAACCAGGCAATTCCATTGAACCAACTAGTTCAAGACCGGTTTTGTACAATTTGTACCTTCCCAGGTCACGTAAAAAAATTGTCTTTTTTTTTTTTAATTTTTTCATTTGGTTGGCCCACTTCTAATTCTCCCTTAGGCCAACCTAATATTCAAGCCTATGGTCCTATTATTGCAATGCATTTCATGTTTAAAGTGGCATTCTCCACAAAGTAAAAGTGACATTCTCCTTAATCTTTCATTTCCATCCCTTTACTTGAATTTTTAACATTACCGTGAAATGTCTCAGGATGTTTGAGAGTGGTACCAACCTCATTGGATTTCATACAAAAGTAGAATTTTAGATTTCACTCAAACTCTAGCAGACTTAACAATTTTTCAAGATATCAGGATTGCGGGGATTGCAACTTTTCCATTGGATTTTGTTATGTACGAGGGTAAGGAACTAGTATTTAATAAAGAGCACCAATCCCTCTATGTACTTTGATGTTAGTGGCATTGGTTGTTGAACTCCTCTATCATGACTCTACTAAAAATGTACTCATCACTCAAACACAATCTTGACTTGACATGCTACGCTTTTTCTATCTTACTTTAATGCTTAGAGGGTTATATTGATAATGAAGATCCCGATATAGGCAATGATTGTAGACTTGGATTCTACTCATTCTTCAAATGAGGATGAGGAGGATGATCAAGATGATGATTTTGATGATGACATTGACAATTAACACTTGTAGGTTGTAGTTGTAATATTGTAAACTGTAGTATCATACTATCATGTTATTTTGGACTATAAAGGCCTTTTAGAGCCTGCTTCTTGATGTTTTTTTATTCAACGATGTTTTGTACTAAGTGCTATTTGGTTATATGCACTATTACTTGCTATGTAAATGAGAACTTTTGCATATTTGTGTATAAATGGTTTGGATTCATATGGATCCACATGAATATATATGTTTTTTTAAATATGAATATTTTATGTGTTTTTGGTAAACTAGTTTTTTACCAGTTCCGGTCCGGTTCCAATAAGTTCCCGGTCCACAAGGTTTTTCAGTTCGATCACCAATTTGGTTCTGATAACATTGGCATCATCTACGAAAAACAAGGATGAGGATCCCCTTCCATTCTTGAGGAAAAACAATGTCAATTATCCATTTGGGAGTTCTGGTGGGGGTGCAGGTCAAGCAGCAAAAAGGTGGGCACTTGGTCTAATGGACAAGATATTTTAGCAAGAGAGGCAAGATGAGATTATCTCACCATTGCCTTTTTTTTCTATCTTAACTTCATATCATTTCATGTTGCACGATCACCTTTATTTATTGAGAGATGTCGATCTCTAACTCAACGGGCTCCATCGAGGTATATGCCTCATAGGTCAAATAAGCTTAGAACTACATTGTTGAATAAGGCAAAGAAGGAGGTGGAAAAAATGCTTGAGCCTATTAAATCATCATGGCCAACATCTGGGGTTAGTATTGTTTCTGATGGATGGATAGATGCAACACGCCATACACTCAACAACTTCATGGTGTTTTCCTTGAATGGATCAGTTTTCTTGAAAGCAGTGAATGCTCTTGGAAAATAGGGCTCCTTCGGGTTATGTGCCTCCTGGGTCCTGGGTCAGATAAGCTTAGAACTACATTGTTGAGTAAGGCAAAGAAGGAGGTGGAAAAATGCTTAAGCCTATTAAATCATCATGGCCAACATCTAGGGTTAGTATTGTTTCTGATGGATGGACAAATGCAACACGCCATCCACTCATCAACTTCATGGTGTTTCCCTTGAATGGACCAATTTTCTTGAAAGCAATGAATGTTCTTGGAAAATACAAGGAAGCACAGTATATGGGTAAGTTGTTCATTAAAGTTATTGAAGATGTAGGTGTTGATTCTTGTGCGCAAATCATTACAAACAATGCACATGTTTGCAAGGCTGCTAGCATGATTGTGGAAGTTAAATATCCACAAGAATTTTGGACACCTTGCATTGTCCATTCCTTGAATTTAGCACTCAAATCTATTTCTCATGATGTTCCTCGCATTGGAACTCTTATTGAGGATGCACGGCATATCCACAACTTTGTACAAAATTATACCAATGCCCTCACAATCTACAAAGAGTACACACATCTATCATTGTTGAAGATTGAAGATACACGATTTGCCTATGCATTCATCATGCTGAAGAGGTTGAGGAAGTTCAAGACCGCTCTTGGGTCCATGGTGATTTCAAAGTTTTGGTCTTTTTGGAGAAAGACAGATCAAACAACCTCAAAAAGAGTCAAGGACAAAGTGTTAGGTGATGCTTGGTGGGAGAGGGTAGATCTTACTATTAAGATCATGGACTCTATCCTTGCTTTGTTGCGATTTGCAAATATAGAAAAACCCATCCTAGGCGAGGTTTATGAGGGATGGGATTCCATGATTGAGTATGTGAGGACCATTATTTTTTAAAGTGAGTGCCCTGAGTATGAGACATCAGCGGAGGCCTTCTTCACCACCATACATGATATTCTTATCAGCAGATGGGACAAGAATTACGCACCTTTGCATTGCTTGGCTCATTCACTGAATCCAAAATACTACATCCATGAGTGGTTGAATGGTGGACCTTCACACAGATTCCCTCCTCACATGGATGGTGAGATTCCATAGGGGAGAAAGGATGCATTAAGACGGATATTTCAAGATAGAGCATCCCTTGATGAGGTGGAGGATGCCTTTGTAGAGTTTTCCACGAGCATTGGGCGATTTGCAAGCTATGATGTTATTAGAGACAAGTGCGCTTAGAAGCCCTATTCTTGGTGGGAAACTCATGGGGCAACATGCCCTCCTCTACAACAGTTAGCCATGAGGCTCCTCTTTCAAGTTACTTCATCCTCTTGTTGCGAGAGGAATTGGAGCACATACGGGAATCTATATAGTTTGAAGAAGAGTAGGCTTGAGCAGTCCAAGGCAGAGACAATGGTGTATGTGCACACCAACCTTTGTCTTATTTATAGGCAGAGGGAGGGGTGGTTGAAGGGAAAAACAAAGATATGGGATGTCTTTCCTGATGACATGGGTTTGGACAACAGTGTTAAGTTGGCATTGACCAACTTGGATCTTAGTGACCCAGTACTACAGCCTGTCACTTTTGATGATGTCGATACTCTTGAGGGGTCATCCTCCACACCAACAGAAGCAGAGATTACATTGGATACAAAGGAGGAGGATGCAAAAGAGCGCAGTGGTGGTACTGATGTTGATTTTGATGTTAATGACTTTGAGCTATAGGCAAACTGCAACAACCAACAACCTATGAGATTCTTCAGTTCCAAGTTCTAGTGTCTACCTTCTTTTGTATTTTCAATTTTCCATTGGCATTCCTAGTCAAGAGTCCTAAGGACTTGGTACCTATGTAATACATTTTTATTTTGATGACTTAATGAGAATGCTACAGTTTATGGCTAATTTCTAGTTATAAACTTGTAACATTGATGAATCGTGATTGTATGCATAATGTTACAAACTTACAATGTACATGTATGAAACTATGATTGAATTTGTTACTTGTATCATCATGATAATTTGTCTAATATCATAATATGATGTATCTATTAATTTTTTAACATGTATAATAATATATATATAACGTGTCCTATGTGTCTTGTTCTGTGGGTTCTCTGTGTCCCATGTTAGACTCTTGTATCCCTGTGTCCTGCGTGTCCCATGTCCCCGTGTCAGGTGACTTAGGCTGAACCTTGTTACATAAAAATGTCATTAATAAAAGCCAATAACTGAGACCTTGTCACATAACTCTGACTTTGATGTATGATAGTGACATTTATATGATAATGACAGTCTGAGGTTTGGCAGTAACCCTATATCAGTGAATTAGATCAATATGACAGTGACCTTGATGTAGTGACCTTGTCATGGCAGTAACCTTTGATGTGTGGCAGTGACACTTTGATCTATGGTTTGATGATATGACAATGATGACAAAACTTCTATAACAAAGATAGTGACTGATGATGATAGATATATGTCTCATTCTTATTGTACCTTGTATCTCAACTAAACATTGATGAATATCTAACAGAAGAAGAATATGGTTGGCTTTTCCCCCTTGTGGGGTTTCGCCCTGGTTTCTGACCTAAAACTTGATGTCTCTATTGTATATGCTTTTCTTTTGTTGTTCCTTACTGTTCCGCTGCAATGTTGATGTTATTGTTCTCTCTACATAATTGCTAATGATGTTATGGGCTGAATGTAATATGTAAATAATGAACAAGTTTAAAATTGCAGTTATCTATAGTAGAGAACGATCTAGCCCTAAAAATTAACATGGTATCAAAGTTGGGTCGAATAAAAGTCATTGATGTTCACCCCTGTGAAGACACTTATGATGAATTTCATGATCAAAGCAAAGAGATGAAGATCGTGGAGACCTAAAGTAATGCTAAGGTTTGAAGGAAACCCTAGGGAATTCCTTTGTTCTTGCAAATAGAAGCTAGGGTTTGGGAGAAACCCTAGGAGTGGCCTTGATACGAAAAAATGCTTGGTATGATTCAAAATTTCTTTATGATAGAAAATGATCAGTGAGAAGCCATTGAATTATTCAAGCACCTGTGACGGATTCAAAGAAACTCTAGATGGACTTGTCTTAATAGATGATATTATACAAATCTAGTGATCATCTTGTACATTGATAAGTTGGGCTTGGCTGTCAATGAAGAAGATCAAGGATACAGGTGGTGTTCAAAAGGAAGCATTTCTTCTTTTGCAAACAACATTGACATTTGGTTAATGGTTCGTAGTGCAACATCAAGAGGGCGCTGATAGCTTCCTTCAATCCTCGTTAAAGATAAGTCCTTTCAAGGCTCATGTTATTTCTTTATGACACTGCTCTTGTTTAGATTATCATTTTTGGACTATTGTTTATTCTTTCTACATGAATATTTGAATGCTTCTAACTTCTTGGATGAGGATGTGATCAAGGAAAGCAGATCCTTCTTGAGGATCATCAACATGCAGAGCGTTGCAGGAAAAGTTAGCTCCAAGAGGGAGATGGTGCATGATAATGAAGGAGCCACTCTCATATCAAAGAAGGAAGACAGTCTTGCCTCATCATCAAGTACACTTTCGATATGTTTATCTAACTTTGCTATTATTGCTCTTGCTCTTGTTCTAGGGTATACAGGTACATTTGATAAATGTGAGAGCCAAGTCTCGATATTGAGGAGGATGTAGAGCCACCCCTTGATTAGAGTGACAATGGACAAGAGCCCAGACCTCAGAGGAAGGATTTCAGTTTTCTAGGATGATGTCTATCACTGAAGAGGCTTCATATTCAGAGGGAGTAGACTGTCAGGTTGAATGCAACAGTCTAATGAGATGATGAGAGCTATATGTCCTTCATGCAAGGACCTTTTTAAATGACAAGATGCAACAGTGTCAAATGTTGCTGCAATGTTAAATTCATCAGTGATAAGGAATATGCTCTCAAAAGGAGAGGACTATGATGAGATCTTAGCACCTGTTGCCTGATGCATTATTATCAGATGTATGTGAAGTTGGTTTCCTTCGGTGATGTACTTAAGGAAGAAGCATACTTGGAGCCACCTCAAAGCTTTGAGGCTCATGGGAAAGAGACTCATGATTACAGATTGGAGAAAGTCTCATATGGACTCTGGCAAGTCCCCTGAGCTTGATATGCTAGGACTAATGGACATCTGATGTAGACCCCGACCTCTCTTCATGGTTGAAGGTATGTCTTTAATATTTGATTTTATAAGATAATAATTTATTTATGACAGGATCAAATCATCTTCGTGTTCAATGCTAGACAGAGTTGACCTTTGAGCCCAAGGTGATCCACTTCTTGAGATTAAAAGTGTAACCAAGAAATGTTGTAGACTTCCTTGTCGAGAGAAGTATGTTGTTAATAACTTTAACAAATATCACTTAAGCAGTTGAGAGAGACTCCTCTTTAGATTCAAATTTGATGAATCCTATGATGAGTTGGCAATGAGATGGATCCTTGCATTGCATCATGTACTCTAAGCCTGATAGAGCCTGAACATGTATTGAGATATCTGGATGATGCAATCATTCATGGATTGAGATACACTGTTGGAGGCTTGATGGATACACCAATGTTGACTGAGACTAGAAATATTGTTGCCAAGAAAAGCACATCTAGGTGTTGCTATAACTTGGGGTTTGCCATGATTTCCTGGATGAGTTAGAAACAAAAGTCTGTTTATTTGAGTACGACTGAGGCAGCGCAAATTGTTGCTAGCATGGCTAGCTCCGAGGCAATGTGGTCGAGAAAGCTCTTTGGAGAGCTGTTTGAGCAAGTGCTAGGCACAATTGTGATATACTGCAATAATATGAGTGGGATTTGACTTTCGGAGAATCTTGTGTTTTATGACTAGTCCAAGCAATTTGATTTTAAATATCACTATATCTGAGATATGGTGCAAAGGGAGCAGTGAGGCTCCAACAATGATTTGTTGTGGGAATTGAAGCAGTGAAGCTTCAACAAATGAGCAAGTTGCTGACATTCTCACCAAGCCTTTGCTGAAATGGCAGTTCTTGATCTTCAGAGAGTAGCTTACTCTGATGGATATGACCCTTCCGGGAAGTAGTCAAGGCTGATCGAGAACACTGAGCTATGCACTTGCCCCTTGTTTGAGCTCCCAGGGAGAGGAATGGAGTCGGAGAGCTCCCGGGGTTGAGGGAACTCTGGACATTAGGTGTGTGTGATCCCTACCCTCTGTGGTAGGTTGGGTATCTCCCCTATTGTCAAAGTAGCGTGTGTGTGATCCTTGTCACTTGTGGCAAGTTGAGTATCCCCCCTACCATCAAGTCTGGGACTTGACAGAGTATACCCTAGTATGCATCCTACACACAAACTAGGCTTGTTGGGATTGCTACCCATTTGACCTATGGGTGAGGAGACTTGGGTCTGTGTGATCCTTACCACTAGTAAGTTGGGTATTGCCCCCAAGGTAGACATTGCAGGTGTTCTACCACTTAATTCTTGTGATCCTTATCTCTCATGGTACATGGCATCTCACTTATTGTCATTGGATATAGGGTGGTTGATTTATCTTCCCTATGAAAATTCTTCTTCTTTAGATCGAGACATCATTGTTCAACTGAGATGAAGGTCATGGGAGACCGGTAAGGTTTGGAGGCTCTAATCAATCTCCCCTACCGTCAGTTATGGAATATTCTTCGTTTATGAGACAAGATGAAATGAGACATGATGAGAAATGACGCAGCAGACTTGTACATCCAAGATGAGACTTTTGATGCAGATGGAAATTCCTCCCTAGTTGAAAGGGGGTGTTGAAATTTGGGGCAATTATGGGATGAATTTCCATAGATCCCAAAATGAAGCCCATCTTGCCCCAAGAAATAATTTGAATTGGATAAAGGAATATTATTTGGTTTGGTTCTTCTTTTATTTAATATGGCTCGAAACCAATTGGGCAAGCTATCATCAAAGCAACTTGGTAAAAGAATTCTTAATAATATGTCATGGGCTCCATAATGAAAAAGGTCAAGTCGGCTTGTTTGAAGAATGCCCTAGAGAGGGATAATCGTTACACCTCAAGGTTATATAAGTAAGAATCTTGTCAATTGTTAATACGCATCTTGATCTAAATTCCTTGGTGAAGATTGAGGCTTGATTTCTGAGGTTCACATATACATATATATTTTTGTGGTTTGTGGCTCTCAGTGGTTCGTATGATTCAACTCTAAGGCTCGCATCTTTTCATGTGGATCGTATCTATACTTTGTGGCACGCATCAATCTACCTATGGCTCGCATCATTTCATGTCGATTGTATCTATACTCTGTGGCACACATCAATCTACCTATGGCTCGCATCTTTTCATGTGGATCGTATCTATACTCTATGGTACTCTGTGGCACACATCAATCTACATGTGGCTCGTATATTTTCATGTGGATCATATCTATATTCTATGGCTCATATTATATCTGTGGTTCGCTTTATCTAAAACTCACATCTACATTGCAATGGCTCTTTTTTGTAGCTCACGTTTGTTATTACAGTGGCTCGCTTAATACTTTGTGAATCGCATTTGTCACTACAGTGGCTTGCAATGTTTTGTGGCTCGCATCATGTTTTATGGCTTATGTTCTATGGGTCAGAATGTTTAAGAGGCTCACATATATTATCTATGGCTCAAATTCATTCTTAGTGGTGGTTCATATTGAATCTCAATAATCGCATTACAATTTCTAAGACTAGCGTTTTATCTGTGGCTCGGCTAACTGTTGTGGTTCGTATTCTTTCAGGCTCGCTATTTCTCTGAGACTTTGTTACTTTAGTGGTTCATCGAGGCTCGCTCTATAAATTTGTGGTATGCACTATGTCTCCATGTGATCTATACAACGTGATACTGTAATCTATACAATAGTGGTACTGTAATCTATACAACGTAAGATTGTAATCTATACAGTGAGACAATGATACATATGCCAGTGACTTGGAGGCATATGACAATAACTTTTGATATAGTTGTAATATTTGATATGGCAGACTATGATGGTGACCTTGTCACATAATAGTGTCCTTGATAAAAGGCAGTGATATAGACCTTGTTGCATAACAATGACATTGATATGACAACGACAGTATGAGATTTGACAATAACCCTATATTAGTGACTTAGATCTATATGAAAATGATCTTGACAATGACCTTAAAGCAGTGACCTTATCATGGCCGTAAACTTTGATGTATGGCAGTGACACTTTGTTCTATGGTTTGATGATATGACAATGATGGCAAAACCTCCATGACAAAGATAGTGATTGATGATGACAAATATATGTCTCATTCTTATTGTGCCTTGTATCGTAGTTGAACATTGATGCATATCTACTAAAAGAAGAATTTGGTTGGGTTTTCCCCTTTGTGGGGTTTTACCCTGGTCTCTGACCTAAATCCTAATGTCTTTATTGTATATGTTTATCTTCTGTTGTTCATTATTATTCCACTGCATTGTTGATGTTATCGTTCTCTCTATATTATTGCTAATGATGTTATGATGTTATGGGGTGAATATAATATGTAAATAATGAAAAAACAACAGTGTGTGTATGCATAGGGAAATAACTAAGCATGTGGTCCAGTTAACTAGGCGCATGCCTTTTTCTCTCCCATTTCACAGCAGTTTGACATAACAGTATCTCCACTAGACTAAGTGCATGCTTCTTCTCTCCACTTCTACTTCAGTTGAACTCAAGTGTACTCCGTTAGTCATGTGCATGGCCGTGTTCACCATCAGTTAACCGAAATGCATGGTATTTGAAGGTAGAGTCTTTCATGGATAATTCAACTTCCAAAATTGATAAAAGGAGAAGGTCGCTTTGATAGCTAGGGAGATATTCATTGTGAGTTTTCTATTCTATGTTGCTGCAATTTTGGGCTTCTGGCAACCTTGAGTATCCCAGGTTTTGGAGAGACATATGGGCTCCCCCTAGTTAGAAGGGTGTGTTTCAGTGGAAGAGCTTCGGTTTGTGAGACCCTAGCACATCATATTTTCTAGGGCTGCAATCATTCATCAGGAATGGAGGTCGATTTAGACAAGAAAGTTTAGAGGACAGTTTCAGATTTGTGCTGCAATCATTCATCAGGCATGGAGGTCGATTTAGAGAAGAAAGTTTTAGAGGACAGTTTCAGATTTGTGTTTATTTCAGCAAGTGATTTTCATAGTTGTAATTCCTGATTTTTATATGCAAATAAAATTTCAGATTTTGTTGTGCCCTTCTTTTAAAAAATATTGTTGTTTTTCTAATATCTCTATTTGGGGATATAACATCTGTTAGACTATTTTAAACAATATTGAGGATGGTTCATTATGATCCTTCACGCATGGATTTTGTATATGAGGGGGCACGGATAGGACAAAAGAGCACATAGAAACGGCATGTAATAATGATGAATCACAATATTAAACAATATCGAATATCGTGAATAGTAGATGGAAAATGTTGCATAGGTACTAGCATGTTCCAAGTGTTTTCCTCGCACCTAATTACTTTCACGGATGTAAAGATGCTGAGATCATAGAAGGATTTTATGATTGTATGGAGAGAATGTATCCTAACCCCGAATGTAGCAGCAAATACAGTTACAGTCTCTATCATACATTCAAGGGACTGGCCATGCTTTCACTATGTTTAGGGTGATACAGGATATGCCTTGCACAAATAACACCCCTGTACAGTAGTAGATGCTCCATGGATATGAGATGCCTGATGCCTCAATTGAGACAATCTGCAATCAAGTTGTGCATCACAAAATTAAGTTTTGATGTAACTTAGCAAATTGCTACATTCAAATACTTCTATTAGTATAGTTTTATATTCACGTTTAAAAAAATAGGTCACTAATGCATCTACCTATGAGAGGAGTTGGAGCACGCATGAGTTTAGCTATAGCAAGAAGAGAAACCTACTGTGAGCTGGCAAATTGGCAGATCTGGCTAGCATTCATTGCAATTTACACTTGTGGATGAATTCTTTGGAGGGAGAATCAAGTTTGAGAACTCTACGAGACTTCTTCCAGTATTTAGTGCACCTAGTCCAACTTCAAAAGCACCGATAATGGGATCATCTTCCACATCCGCACATCACATAGATGAGGAGAATGTCTTGCTTCAAGATATTCCGGAGTGTCAAATAGTGATAATGCCTCTATTATGAGTCAGTTTATTGATGCGGGTAACAGTGATGGAGATGAAATCAACTGGAGAATGAGTCTTGACGCTTCATTTATTATTTATCAATCCTCATGTTTTATCTGTAATTTCATATTTACCAACTGAAATACAAACTCTGATATTACTTTCAAGTTTCAATGTAAAATGGTTGTTATTTAATTTTGACTTCACAGATTCTACATTTTAATTTCTAAAATTTTGAAGAATTTGCATGTTTCATATTTAGTGAGATGTTTACCGACATATTTTTCTGTGCTGGATTTTCGCATACCAAATTTATTTGTTCATACCAAATCCAAACTTGTAAAGGGTAACTATTGTTCATGTTTGATGTCTTTGCATGGAGTGTCCTTGGCATGTATGCTAAACGTGGGAGTTTAGAGAAGCAAGAGACCTATTTTGACATAATATTGATTAGGATATTACCTTACTGTCTAGTGTAGTCATTGGATATGCCCACAGTTGAGAGAGAGTGGAGGCACTTCAATTTTTGACAAATGCCAGTAATGTATTTGAAGCCAGATGCAACACTTTTTGCCAGAATAAGGATTAACTTCTGTTTTCTATGTTTTATAATAAGTTGGACATTATAGCTTTCTTCCACGATTTGGCATAACAGAATCCAGTACTAGGTTTGCAGAAAATTGTTCTAACATTAAATCGATCTGCAAGGTTACCACATAAGCAATATCATGTGACAGTAACCAATCCTGCAATAGGTGTAGGGCATGTATAAGCTACTTTCCCTCTAGGTAACAAAAGGGCCCTTGTTCTGTACTTATTAATGTAAGTCTATTATTTCTAGAATGTTAAAGATATGCTCTATATTTATTATAGTGTCTTTAGTTAAATCATAAAACAGACAGTATGTAAAGGAAATATTCAATCAAAACTGAATTCAGTAGTTCTCTGCATCTATGTAAATAAAAAAGAAATTACATACCTTTGGGATTGAAAAATGAATGTCAAGTTTCCGTCGTCGTAGCGGTTTATTCTGAAGGGCACGCATTGCACTCCGAGCAGAACGAATATCATAGTAAGATATCATTACAAAACCACGATGTTTGCATGCAGTGTAAAGGGTTCTGATATCACCATATTGCTGCTCAAAACATGCAGAATTCATTAGAGATAATATTATCTGCATTCAAATTAAAATTGTCAAGGTTTGAGAAAATAGAAAATAAAGTACGTGAAAACAAAAATCCATGAATCGGGGTAATATCAAAACCTGGATTTCCTCAGGAAAAGAAAATGAAAATAAATTTTTACACTTTTTATGCAAGTTAACCAAAGCAGCTAGTTTCTGATACTTCAGCAAAGCCAGTACAACCTAATCTACTTAGATCTGCCAAAATCAATCCTCAAAATAAAACTTAAGGAACTTGACCATGCCCTTGTTGCCCATGCTTGAATTAGAATATCTATCATGGAGCAGTCCGAAAAAAGTGACTGTGCATCCAAGAGCAAAAAAAGTTTAAAAAAGACAATAAAAAGAGGAGAAAGAGCATGCCAGTGATGGTAAAAGTATGTATGAGAGTGAGAGAGATAAGGAGAGGAGGGGCATAAAGAATGGGAAGATACTAGAAGGGGCAATTGCCGCAAGTTCAGAAATCAAAAGTACATGCTAACCAGACACAAAATCCACTATTTGAAGTTATTTCTGTGCAGTGTACTTTAAAGTTTTGACATTAGTCATTGCGCTTGTGTGGTGAACACAGCAAAAATATTAAATAGACTTTTCAAAGAGAAAGACCTTTGTCTAACAATCACAAAAGAAGCAATGCTGTCTTACTCAATAAAACTTCAGACCCTGTAAAATCGATCTTAGATTTTTCATTAAAAGTTTACAGTACAAAAGAACTGAGTCAATAAGCATATGTTCCCCTTTGAATAATATCTTAGCTGTTTCCCTTATAAAAACCAAGAGTAAAACTCAGGAAAATTACCACAGAAGATGCCTGAGATTGTCTAGAACTATAATAGATTATATGTAATCATCCCTATTATCAGTCGGTGTATATCATTGAAATCAGCCACAAAAAGAATAGAATTCCATTTCACTACTCTTAATGGTACGAGGCTTTAGATAGACCCTTGAAAACCCAGATGGTTTAAGAGATGAACAATGTTTAGTTATAAGAAAGGGTTACATTGTCATTTTATAATTTAATAAAGAATTTACTACTTACTATTTACTGCACAAAAGCAATATAGAGCACTTTACAACAAAACCATGATGCTGAAAATCCCTCGGAAAAATGACAGATAACCAAGTAAATAGCCATGTAGAACGGAAAAAAGGCATATGCACATAAGTACCTCAAATAATTCACGCAATTCAGAGTCCTCCACATTACTATTAATATTTCGCACAAATAATGTTCTGGAAGGATGTTCACCATAAGGATGCTCTCCCGGAACAGTTCCAAGGCCATTTGAAATTCCATAGGTTACAGTTCCATTTCCTGCAAAGTTATCTAAGACTGACCTGTTTATGTTCCCATTCAAACTTTCCTGAGAATCAAAATCTAATTCCATGGCCCCTCCGCTGCTAAATACATCATATTCTTCCAAATCTTCAACCTGGGTGGGCAATTCACTGAGATCGAAATCAGCCATAATTCCTGCTAAAAGCTCTTCTTCATCATCAGGAAGATTTCCTATGGTCTGGGACTTCATGTCCTGAAGAGGCTCCAAAGCCACTGCTACATGGTGAAATTGATTTAGATGAGAAGCTTTTTTGTTATCAACATATCGCCTACCGTTCTCATCATCTGTCATGTTCACTGTAACCATCCAAGAATAATAAGCAAAAATTGATTCATCCTCTCATTCAATAAAATGGTCATAAAATTTGTAGAAATGTAGTACACACTAGACCTTACATTTTTCTTGGAACATTACAGGCAATGAACTTGAAAACGATCTTGTGTCACTTGAGCCATGAAATCCATCCAACTTAGTTTCATGACCCTTTGTGGATCCCTCCTTTGATGGAGGAATTGCCATTGTCAAATTCTGTACTGGATGACCTGAACCCAAAATCGTTCTGGATTAAGATTTGGCTAAGTTGATAGTTTAATAAATGATTTGCAGGAGATATTAGATTGGTCAAAGACAAGTTACCATCAAAATCCCTTGACTGGTCTGTAGAACGATCCATTGCATCGCCTTAAGTGTAGCACCTGTAAGAAACCTGAGATAAATTTCAAATCCATCATATAGTAATGGTAAAGTGCAAATGAAAATAACAGCAGGAATGCAGGCAGTAGTGACACGTAGTAAGAGATAAGATAAATTAATTATATTAATGTCCAATGAATGACTATAAATATGTCGATGGGACTGAAGGATACAACCAGTATGAATACAACGTGGGAGTGCAAAGGCAACTCCTAGAAAATACCAATGTTAAATCTACAATAAAATGAAGTAAGGAAGGATACAATAATAGGACAGCCTCATGAAAATAATAGCAAATGATGCAGGCAGTAGAAACAAATTCAAGCATTAAAAAATTTCAAATGACTGAGGAAAAAAAGGGTGCACAGGCCTCAACCAATAAATCATATACAAACTTTCAAGGAACTAAAATTTGTAAACATAAAACATTGCATTGCACTGGTCAGAAACAGCATGCTGACACCAATACAACAATAAATCCTTTAAAACAATAGTCTAATATATTTTTCCTACAATATTCAACTACAGAAACATGTTTGATAGTTTACATCTCAACAGCAATAATTTCAAAATTTTCATGTGATATCTTTGTCCTCATTCCTACTAACCTTTCCAATTTGGTCCTCCAGAGGTTTTCCTCCCAGAATCATTATATATCTGAGAACTGAAGAAAGACAAGATTCCTCTGACCCGACCACCTACATTAGGAGGAAAAAGTTTTTGAGGTCCCTAATAATGCTGCTGGCTTAAAGCAAGGATTTCAGAACTCCAGACCTGGACATTAATATTAATGTACACAAGGAGCCAAAAAAGGCCAGTCGGCCTGGATTCAATGTACAATGGTAGGATGAACAAGGGAGGTGCCTATCACACGTCCCACTAACTACTAGGATAAAACAAGAGAAAGGTCAGGTCCAAGACCATAATATAAAACATGAGAGAATGACAAAAATAATGCCATAGATGGCGGTCAAAAAGTGCTGCTAGCCACAAAGCCATTGCCAATCTCCCTGACCATTCACAAAGACAATGGAAGGAAGAGAAAGAACTGCCACTGTCAAACAATTGTTGTAGAAGTTAAATGCCCACTAGTTCTGTTACTGCTCACATCCTGAGTCTGGAAGTAGGATGTAATGAACAAATGCTGGAGAATATTGTTAAATTAATCTCTAAGAAGCTTTTTTCTATGATGAAAAGCTCCCTGAATGAAAGTGTCGAGACATCTCTCACCATCTTAATGCATGAAGGTTCTCAGCAAGCTGTTTGAATCCCAGAACAAGCAAAAATATTCCATGGATCACCCACAGTAATGTGGTCTAATTGCAGGTTGTGGGGTGATGGAACTTGTATTAATGCTGAGACAAGGATTAAAAACACCCTGAGAAGGTGTGGATGAAACCAAAGTGCAAGCTTGGGTGATTTTGATGGTATAGAAATGCCCCTCATAATGTAGCTGCTTAGCCAAAAGTCAATTGTAAGCAACATTTCCCAAAAAACAATTCAATGGATCTAACAGTACATGCAGTATTTAAAAATGAAATGCTCCTTACACTTGGGCTTTGAGTTGCAAAATCTACAAAAGCAACTGTCACATGGAAGGTAAAATGGGAATCTAACGAGAGCAAACCTGAAGCTAGGGCAGTAAAAATTTGAGACCAAGAGATAAATGTGATCTAGTGCACCTATGGAGAACAATGAGGCTATTTTGCATATATGGAAAATGATTAGATAAATTAAGATGATTTTATTAATGTCCAACAAAAGACCACAAAAATAGGTCAAATGGACTAAAAAAAAGTACATCCAATATCAATACAATGCAGGAGTGCTAAGGCATCTCCTAGAATAATGCTACAAGCAGAAAAATTAATAATAATGTCTAAGATTTAAGGGCCTGCTAGTGACTAGTCTCAACATGTCTAATTAATAAAAACTAAAACAGAGAGTAAGAGTCAGTACAATAGAACTGCTATAAACTGAAAAGCTCACGGCAAGGATGAGTAAGAAGACTGAAACTAGAGGCAGGCTTCTCATCAAAGTTCTCAAGAACTGTGTAAGGGCCAATGCACTAGAGAATGATATCCTCTAGGGAGTAGTCAACACTAAGGGTGCCTGGCTGTATGATCTTGGAGGAGGAGAACAAGTGTGTGGGGGAAAGGGGCGGTGGACCAATGCTACTAGCATCTGAGGTTGACGGGAAGAAACTCGATCTTAAAACAAGCTACTTTCATACAAACCTTGTAAATTTCATCATGGATCCCTCTATCTACGTCTCTTTTAGTTATAATCAGGGTGTCAATAGAGAATTCTAAAGGGAGAGGTCTTTCAATGTCTAGATCAAGGCAACGAAGCAAAGGCGTGGTCTTTGCATACCAATTGACCTTTGCCATGAGTTGCATTGAGGATTGGGGGGGCAAAAATGGATATCTCTTATGACTTCACCAAGTTTTTGCCATGCATCAAACATTATGAAGCATGACAATGAAATGAAACATATGAACAATAAACAAAGTATGTGCTTCAAACTCAATTGGAATGATGAACGATGGGACATTCCTTTTAGTTTGAATGATCTTAGATAGCATTGTCACCAAGGCTCTCCTAGTGAGGGGCTCATCCTATCTATCTCAAAATGGGACCCAATTTCACAGCAATAAAGCAGAGAGTTGCAACCAAAATATTAAAGTGGTGGATCTTTGTTTAGATATCTTGAAACTAGAGTTGAAAGCATTTCCTCTCTAATGTTGTGAAAGCAATGTATCCCCTACTTAGCTATGCTTCAACGGCTGGAGCAAGTAGGGACAAAGAACACTAGTCCAAGGTAAGAGTATGTTGGCACAACTTCCACTTGTACACCTTTATAGATAAGGTTCACTGAAAGTGACTTCCTTTTCAACATATTGAATGTCATAGTTTTTCCTTCACCAAGGTTGGCTTATAACCCATGCTTGTTAGGGAAAGAGCTAAGAATATCAAGTTGCCTTTGGAGACCCACAACTATTTGAGAGAATAAAATATTATCATCTACAAAAAGGACGGCAACGCTAACCCCAAAGAGGATGCAACTATTTACACCACCAAGGGACTCGTGAATGAGATCTTCACACTCATCAATGTAGAGACTAATGAATGTAGGAGCAAGAGGACAGCCTTGCTTTACATCTATGGTGTTGTGGACATCATTAATGAAATCAACACTATAATAGTTAGACCCAAAAACTTCTCATATAATGTCATAACCAAGGAAATCACCAACCACAGCAGGCCAAAGTCTTGAGGGTGTCTTGGAATAGTGCCAAAGGCTTTACAAAAGTCCATAAAACAATAAATATTACATTGATGAGACTCTACCTCTTCAATGATGATCCTAAGGGTGAAGATATGATCAGAAGTCCCATAATTCCTTCCTAAACAAACTTGCCCACTTGCTCAATTTTTTTTAGCTTCAACCCATTTGAGATGTAATGATCGAGAAATGCAACAAACAACTTGATTTATAGGGAGAGGTGCCATGCACCATGAACAGAGGACCTCCTACTATTTCCCCATCCCCCCTGCGATATCTCAAATGTCACAACAGAGAGACAGAAGGGCTGGGCAACAAGCTAGCCAGGTCATGCGGGCAAGAAAAGAGAGTTGCCACAGGTGGACACACAGCCCTCCTTCATGGGCATTAAATGACAGGCTTTCAACCCTCCAATTGGCAAGTTTTAAGTAGAAACAGTAAAAATTATGATTGGGAGGTTGTTGTTCCTCGAGTGAAGCCAACAAACAGAGGGTGGGGGCCTTCGAAAATTGATAAGGATGATCCTGATGCAGGTCTGATTCCGATCCCTGCATGATCCAGATTATTTAATGCTATGGTGTATATATTTGTGTGCCTTATGGAAATCCTTTCTTGGAAACACAAGGTTTATGCTTTCTATTGTCAACTGGCATTATATTTATTATTTATGACAGATGATCTAGCGCAATTTTGACGGATATTATGGGTACTGAACCAAATCTTCTTAGGCTTGTGGTGGCATCCTAAGGCCTTATCTGTATATACTTACCTACCGAGGTTGTGTCACCAATATACTGTAACTTATCACTCCCAATGGATTGGACACTTGATGTTGCATTCTCAGAATGCAGTAGGAAAGCAACTATCCCATGCGAAAATAAAAAAACACCTGTTCAGCAAAATAACCAGCCATCCCATGTATACATTGAACAGATTGGCAATGGCATCTCTCCAACTCACAAGAGAATGTTCTAAGCCTTTGAAGGAAAATGCCGTCTGACGTAAATACGAAAAAAAATGTCTAGCCTATATATTGCTTGTGCTTATGCTGTTAATGGATACGTGATTGCATAATGGATCTTACAAGCTATGAATAGTGATCCATAATCCCTTGTGTGTAATCTGCCACACTGTTCAGGAGATGGTAAGACTAGAGAGACGTGTACGGTGTAAGATTTAGGATCCTAACATGGGGATCTCATAACTTGTATTTCTAGTATATTCACCCATCATTTATGCATATAAATTTAACAGGAATTGTGTTATGCTGTATAAAACATTAAAAAAATTCTCCCAATAATCTGAGTCTTCGGATTAGTCTCCATTTCTCTGTGATTGTCAGCTTAAAGGTACTAAAAAATAAATCATCGTAATAAGATCGTATTTGCCTCCATCTCTCTTTGATTTCCGCCTTAGTGGAAATTCATCAAACACAAAATCTTAATTTTGTTACAAGACTGAATTTTGAATAAATCTTTGAACGATGGCTAAGTAATTTATAACAGTGAACTGAATTATCAATTTGCAGATTAGAAAACAGTGTTGACAAACGATTCACTAACAAAGAAGAAACAACAGAGAGAAGGAAAACATGGAGGCAAACTGAAGAAAAAGAATACTCCACGAAGGACAAATAGTAATGTAATTTAAATTGCTGTTAACGGAAGTAAAAAATATACACTAAAATTTTTCAAAATTATAAAAAGAGTTTCGGCGAAAATCACATGAAGAAAACTTTTGTCGACGCGTTTCAAATCAACCAATGTGGTTCATCGTCAGGACAAGTTTTTCAAAATCTTATAGTCAATGCTTGCCATGCAGCAGTAGTAAAAGAATACTCCACGAAGGACAAAAAATCTACCTAGTAATGTAATTTAAATTGCTGTTAGCAGAAGTAAAAAACAAACACTAAAAATTTTCAAAATCTTATAGTCAATGCTTACCGCGCAGCAGTAGTAAACATGTAAATGAAGAAGGATACAGAGGTGGAGGAATTGTCCGGATGGTCAAAAGTGGCTGGAATCTAGTCAAAAAAATTCAAAAAATCTTGTAGTAACAGTGTTTGAATCATGTTTTTGAAGGTAGAAATAGATTCAGCACCCATAAAAACTTTTGAGCCACCCAAACTCTTGAAGTTTGATAGCTGTAACCTGGATTTACAAAAATCCCTGCCAGATTTTAACAAAATCTTCCCCACCAGATTTTAACAAAATTTTACTAAAATTTCCATGATTTTCAAGGCAAAAAAACAGTCTGTTTAAACTACGGCCATGTAAATTTGTGAAATATAAGCAAGGACAGGCAATAAACAAAGGAGTAATGCATATTCTCAGAAGCACTGACCGAGGGATTAATTTTCCAAATCATCAGGACAACATGGATTGTCAGAAAATGAATACATGGTCCGAGGTTACTTCAAATGGGGACAAGCAATTGCTTTCAAGCAGTTTGCGAAGACCAAAATTTCATGGGAGGCACACTTGGCTGCAAATATTGGCCCAATTCATAGTGAATAAACTTTTCTTAAGAATATTTTGCATTTGGCTTTAGATGCCATGACCAAAGTGGATTTTACATTTGACTTTAAATGTCATGATTAAGAGGTATCTATTCCATCAAAAATCATACAGTATTCACTTTAAGAATATTTTGCATTTGGCTTTAGATGCCATGACCAAAGTGGATTTTACATTTGACTTTAAATGTCATGATTAAGAGGTATCTATTCCATCAAAATCATACAGTATTCACTTTAAAATGAAACTGAGTTATTCAATCAAAATCATAGAGTATTCACTTTAAAATGAAACTGAGTTGTCAAGGTTGAAAAGCCTTTCACCTAGTTTCAGTTGCAAGCAGAAAGTTCGAGCATATCTAGAGGGTAATTAATCCAAGTGTGAGTTGCCAAGGTTGTAAAGCCTTTCACCTAGTTTCAGTTGCAAGCAGAAAGTTCAAGCATATCTAGACGGTAATTAATCCAAGTGTTTTGTGCCACAAGCCCTCCAACTTACCCCTGGACTTCAGCCCGAACTTGGTTTTTTTTAATAATATGGTAAATAGTTTTTCTTAAGAAAGCGGGTTCCGTGTTTGGCATTGGATGCCATAACCAAGGGGTATCTATTATATCGAAATCACCCCAGACTCACTTTTTTGAGAAAGTCTGAGGTTGTAAAGCCTTTTACCTGATATCAGTTACACGCAGAATGTTGAAACATGTCCAGAGGGTAATTAATCTTTGTGCTTTGAGCCACAAGCACTCCAACTTGCCCCTGGACTACAGCCCCGGGAATTACTGAGATCAATAATAGATATAGATAGTAGAAATAAAAAGAGAAATGAGAACATAATAGATATAAACAGTAGAAATAAAAAGGAGAAATGAGAACATCTATGACTATAGCATTTCTAGGCTGCAATCATCCCATCTTGTTTAAGATGTAGGTCCTATGCATGTGTAGAATGCTCGATGAATATTTGTAGTAGTGTTGTAAACATCTCGATAACATCTTGATTTTATTTCGAAATCACGATTTTTTGGCCTTGCCAGTGTTTGCCGATTTTTAAAGATATTTTTTATGGTACCTTAATTTTACCAATTTTTACCGATATTTTCCCAATTTTTACGACTTTTTATTTTTCGAACCCTTGCCAATTTTATCTTGATACTGATGTTTGCAACATTGCTTTGTAGTTCTCAAAATATCAACTATAGATATGTGGCAATACATTTGTAAAGACATTTCTTGGCTGCACTCATCCCGTTCAAGATGGAGGTCCTACGCATGTGTAGAATGCTTGTAGTTCTCAAAATATCAACTAAAGATACGTGGCAATAAATTTATATAGAGATTTTTAATCTTTATAAATTTAAAGGATTTTAGTTTTTATCTATATTATAAGAAAAATGTGTCAATTCAAAAAAAAATCATCATACAGAAATTTGTGGGAGAATTCATTTTGAATTAACGATTTTTTTGAAAAAATAGAAACGTTGAAATTTCCCAGTCTGACCTTGATGAACCTACATACACTGATTCTTCACCAATGTAGCCACTGAGCCAGTGACTAAATCGATGTAAAGAATTATATTTATAAGTAAATTATGAATATATTAATTGGGTTTAATCGGATAAATATGTCAATTAGATTTAATTATGTTAGATTTAAAAATTTTGTGATCCATCATGTAAAAGAAAGTCTTTCGGATTTCGGATTAATCACATGCATAGGATTTGGTTGGAGTTAATTAGATTATATTAGTTGTTTAGGAGTAATGATTGTTATCTTTTTGTGTCTCGATTTAGTTGTATTGTTGTAATGGGTTTGATTCTTGTTAATCACCTTAAGCCCTACAGAATATCTTCCCTTCACGTGCAGGCCAGAGGGTGGGTGGGTTGCTTACATAGAAAAAAAAAAGAATATCTTTACCTTACCTGCAAGCGGGAGGGTGGGTTGCTTACTTACATGGAAAAAAAGAAGAGAGTACACTATATAAATAAAATTTCACAAAACTCAAAACCTACGAATCTCTTAACCAAAGGAGCCAGAACTCTGCAAAGTACCCATGTCATTGGTAGAAATGTCATTGGTAGAAATTCAATCGATGACGATGGAGATGTATGTGGAGTTGGATTTGCAAGTGATGCAGGACACCACGGGGATGGAACTCAACACGATGAAAAGTTATAAAACATCAACAAAGTCTAAAATTCAGAAATTGAAATGAATTCAATTTCTTAAAAAAATAAAATGAATAAAGAAAGGAGCATTTGCAGGAGACAGTCATAATTAGCCATATTGCAAGCCGACAAAACGAAACAAAAATGAGAGGCCCTAGAAAATGAAAGAACAAATTGTCAAATTTAAAGCAATTGCATCGAATCATATAATTTCTAAGGTCAATTGCTATTGTTCAGACAATTCGCAGTATCATATAAACACCTAACCCAAATACAAAATTTCAGGTACGAGAAAGAACCGATCGGTACAGCAAGACATAATTGAGAATCATGCAGTATATTAAACCCAGAAGGGCGAAGAATTGCTTACTTTTACCGTGATTTCTCCCAAATGAAAGTGCCCGAAACCCGTCAGGCCCGACACATTGAAACGCAGAGAGGCCCCGGCTCAATATTTCTGCAGCAACAGAGCCTAGTGTTGGAGGGCCCCTTGAGTCCACAGTGGAGAATTGGATCCCAAACCTGATCTCTACCAATTATTGCCAGACGGACAGGGGATTTAATCAATCTGTGTGTCTGAATTGGGAATTGGGGTCTATCCAGCACATCTACAGCGACTACCCAGGAAATGGAGGAGGGGATTTAGGCCATGGGGAACAGACGATCGATGAGATAGACGACCATGTGCACTGAAATGACAATTCCGAGTCCGTTGACACAAAAGCCCGGCCGATCCGTGTTAAATCACATTTGTCGATTACATATTGTCTTGTATTTCTCTGTTTTCTTTGCAATAAAAAACCAAAATACTAAATGATTGATTGAGTGTACTTTTCTTTTATCATATTAATAAGTGTTAAGGCTACCCCAGCCTCCCAAGCTATCTCCACCCTGTAACCAACCCCGCGGGGACACGTATAAAGATTACCGGTACGACACGTTTCCCACCGGATTAATGCGCAATGTTCCTTGCTTGCTTCCTTTAAGCATGTGTCTCAGAGCTCAGCCAAACGTAACGTAACTACCCTCTCTCTTTATACGTATTCCGGTTCCCTACTTGTTGCAGAAGTCGGGATATAATGAAATCTGATTTTCAATAAGAGGAGCTGGACTTGGGACCTTCAAAAATAATTTAATTGCTGCTAGGTGGCCCCACCACCAGGTTGTACCTTCCCCTAGAGCCCACCCACTTCATCAAGCTTATTAATATATATATATATATATATTTTCTTTTTTCTCTTTCACCTAATCCTGTTTTAAAGATACCCATGTGGCAATTTGGGAAGATGTGTAAATTAATTTTTTTTTGTTGGGAATAAGTTCATTGTGTAAGAAATTAATTTTTTTCTCGGGAATACGATAATTTTGTAATTAATTATTTTTTATAAATGTAATAAGAATTACCTGATAAATTTTAATGATTTATGATATATTTACGGTGAGATAATGTTTTTAAGAAATTGTTTAATTTTCAATCAGCTTGGTAATCAAAAATTTGATTGGAATTATAAATTATTAAAAAAAATATATTATCATATTTTAGTTGGGAGAGAAAAGTCAGTTATAATATTAAATAGGCTGGTTTTTCTGTTTAATCATTTTTGTAACATTTAATATTTGGTTTTGTTTTTGGATTTGGAAAATATAATGATGCGATTAATAAAGAATTTATCACTAAAATCAAGCATAATTTATGTTTTTCACAATGCTTTTTTAACCAATCATATTAAAGAAAGTTGATTTTCAAATCTTAAGTATATCAATTACTCAATTTCTAAAAAGTCTTAACCAATCATTAAAAAAGAAGTTGCATAAGTTGCATTTGGAATTTTAAACATATCAATTACTAAACTTTTGTAACAAAGATCTTTTGTAAAAAAGATCTTTGTTGAGATTAGAATATTCTTTTTTATCCTTGTTTAAATATTATATGGAGCTTATGTGTTTCTAAGAACTTTCTAAAGTTGTGTCTAGAAAGTATTGGTGGAATGTGCTTGTTCCTAAAACAAAATATAATCATTCGATCCCCTTAGATAATTGGGACATCTATCTTAAGAAGTTGTATGACTCCTCGGACGCCTTAGGCATCATCTTAAGCACTCCTATAGAGGTGGATATATTTTCTTTAGAAGATGTGGAGCTCGGGATTAAGAAGCTTGCTAATGAGAAAGCTAAAGACATTGAAGCATACCAAGTTAAAATCTTCAAAATGGGAATGTCTATCATTGTTCCTCATATCCACAAGCTTCTCAATTTGGCGGTAAAGCATTGCTCCCCTAAGCTTTGGATGCAAAGCCTCATTATGCCTATCTTCAAAAGTGGGGATAAGAAACGTTCCCTTCAACTACAAGACCATTATGATTAGCCACATTATAGCCAAATTATAAGGGCTCATTTTGGAAAAGAAGAATAGCCTCTGGCTTGAAAGCCATGGTAAAAGAGCTAAAGGGAAAGTTGGTTTTAGGAGACATCACTAGATTATCAACTACCTTGTCACTCTTAGGATCATTTGCTAAGGAGTGTCGCAATTATAAAAGTAATCCCTTTTGTTGTTTTATTGACTTTAGAAAAGTTTTTGACATTGTTCCTCGGGATAAGCTATGGAAAATACTTGAAGAGATAATAGTCCCTCCTGAGTTAAGGATTGTTGTGATTTGTTTGTATGAGAATGTTGTTGCCAAGCTTAAGATCAACGAAGGGTGGTCTAAAGAAATTAAATGCAATATCGTGGTTAAGCAAGGGTGTCCCCTATCCCCTACCCCTTTTGGCACATTTACATTGATAAGCTCAAGGAGTGTTTGGAAATTGCGAGTTGTAATAACCCCGAGCTTGTTGGTATAGTCATTACTCTTCTCCTTTATATTGACGATATCGTTCTTCTAGCCAAAAAGCCATGATGACCTCGACAAGCAACTTAAGACTCTTCATGACTACTACTCCAAGATGGGTATGACAATTAATATCGACAAGACTAAAGTTATGATAGTTAGATCCAAAAAGATCAACCATGGTAATTTGGTCTATGATAACAATTATTTGGAGTATGTTTCTTCATAAAAATATTTAGGTATTTGACATTCATCGTCAACTCAACTAGAATTATAGCATTGAGAAAAGGATTAGTGGAGGTTGGAAAGCTTATTATGAGCTTGAAAACAGTTGTAAGTCAACTGATCTTTGGATTTGGAGTAAAAAAAGGTTCCTCTTTGAGACTCTTATATGGATGTGAGGTTTGGGGTTGCAGTATATCTAGAGAGTCATGGAGAAAGATCGAGATGATTCAAAAGAAATTTATAACCTACAACCTCAATATTAAAGGAAATATTCCCAATCCTATCCTCTTGATCAAAGTTGGCCTTTCCCCCTTTGAAAGCAGGACTATTTTTAGATATTTGATGTATAAGAGGAGGCTTTACAACATGGAAAACAAGATGCTTCCCAAAATTGCTTCTAACTCTAGCCAAAACCCCCACCTCTGCCTCAAGCGTGGATGGCTAAGGATGCCCAATCTTGGCTCGACCATTGGGGATAAAGGAAGAGACCATTTTGGGGAATAAGGACAATATAATAATATTATTACCTCCAAATTTAAGGATAAATTGTGGGATGATAAGGAATTGGAGGGGAAAAGGAAGCTAAGGTATTATAAGGAGGTGATCAACCCCACCCTTGCTAACCAAAAATATATCTCTTTCTTGACTAGTACTAAGAAAAAAATGAACATTGCAAGGATAAGAACTAATTTTCATGAGCTTTGAAGTGAAATTGGGCAGTGGTCTATTCCCAAAGCTCCCTGGGACAAAAGAATCTGTCACCTTTCCGATACTAAGAGGGTGGAAGATGAAAAACACTTTCTCTTAGATTATGTGGCTCTTACTCACATTTAGTCTCATTTCCAAAACATTTGCCACACTTCCAATCTTCTTGAATTATTAAGTCAGCCTAACTATAGTGATCTTGGGACGCTTCTTTCCCTTCTTTTTTATCATAAAAATAAAATTTAAAGAATCACAAATAATTTCTTACTTTCTTAAGGTCTAATAGATCACATTGGTCTTAGTGGACATTAATCATCATCATCAATAAATATGAAGCAAAAAAACATTTTTATTGATAATAAAATAAATTAATTCTTTGAGTTTTGGAATTGCATTTGGAATTGAAAGAATTTTTTTTATTCTAGTTAGCCAGTCGAGGCCAACCCCAATGTTGGATGGAAATTCAATCTACCCACCTAGAAGATGATATCACTAAGATTTTACAAGGCTTGGTCAAGCCTGCATACCCATTGAGATAATTTTTTGCCCCATAGATGGCTCTGACCTTTTACCCTTCCCCATGACATTTGAATCATTATTTGAAAGACATTATTATCTATTGTTAAATGAGAGAATTGATTCGCAATAACATAGAATTCTCCATTGTCGGATCCGGGTGACGAACAACAATTAAAGGGAATTAACTGCCTCCATGAATACCAACCCCATAATGTATGACACAGAGAACTAGTGGTGCCACTTCAGGGACCAGGAGAATGCAAATGTTTTGCTTGAAGGTAGCATTCTAGATCTCGACTTCCATCTGATTCATGCCAGAGCTGTGCTTCATAGGGTTGTCGTTTGGGCATGCAGCTCCATAACTTCTCCTCGCCTTCAACTGCCATTGTTAATGACTCCATCTCGTAGTCCCTTGTTCAGTCCGTTATGCATCATACCATGATCCATAACCAGTCACCTAAGTGTCAGCAACCATGTGTGTAGAAATTTTGAATAATATGACACTTATTCACATAGATTATCTTGATTATACACTATTTGTGGAATCATGCATAATACATAACCTCCTCTACGTTGATCATCAATTTTGCAGAATTAAGAAACAATCGCATGCGCACATTGAAACATCAATCACACATATCAACACAGTATGTACTCGAGGAAAGCATACAGCTGAAAACCCCCAACTATCTGTATATTATATTGATTGAGAACATGTAACAATACATAGTACAATACTCCTCACAAGTACTCAG
>APFE031539373.1:134952-180720 GCA_000404065.3 Pinus taeda
CCTTTCACTCACCTCTAACACTTGTCTCCACTGAACTGTCCATGCACTGAGTTGACTGATGTATTCTTCAGTTGCTTTATGAGTTAATAATTAGTGAATTAATTAATAATTAATTCACACCACTCATCACTTAGTCTATTGATCAGTTAGACTAAATACAACTAGTTCAACTAAGTCAAACTGAACACAACTCCATCAACTCCTCAATCAACTCCACAGAACTCAATCACTAAAGTTCTAACTGAAGTCCTTCATGCAATATCTCAAGTAACCCATAGGAAACACGTATTTCCTTCTGGCAGCTGCATGTGCCACATCCATAGCTCGAACTGAAGTGCTCCAAGAGAATAAGATAATGTTTATAGTCCAAATATTATTAAGAGCTAATAATATTCGATTGTTCTATTTTTAGCCTGGCAGTCTAAAAATAGACTCCGCCCATATGTCTAAAAATAGAGGTCCATCTATTTTTTACCAACATGACCAATCATCCATAAAAAGCATCCTGCAACTCATAGACCATGATCCATATGTCTAAAAATAGACATAGTCTAAAATAGACTTTGCGCCAAAAATAGCCTACGGGACCACTTAGTGAAGGCGACTTCTTTTCACTAAGCTCCATCATCTTGTTGCATTTTCAACAACGTGGAGAGATCAAGGGCTCCCTTGTCAAACTAGGTCCTTCTGGCAAAAGGGGCATCCATGTTAGCAACCACGTTAGAGTGTAGACCCCACAATAGATTGAGCATCCCACAATGTCCGGTCAACCCACCTCCACAGGGCACCCCCTCCCCAATGACGATGACTATTACAATCCTACCCTAGCGGTTTGGGAAGACCCTCTAGAGCATTAGCTGGGTGAGGTGCTCATCTCCAAGTCATTTTTTTCATAACCACCACATAGTGTCTCAGTGCTTCCTGAGTTCCTTTCCCTATGTTATTTCATGTAATTATGCAAAGAATATTCCAGGAGGACATTTTGTTTCTCCTTTTTGGGCATATGTATCCCCTTGCACTATTACTCTTCTGACTTATAGCCTCTTGTCCTTCGACTTTGCTGGTATCTATGAGGCCACATAACACTTTTGCATGTAATTTTTGTACAGTTCATGTAATACAAAGGGGCCTCTAACTTACAAAAAAAAAAAACATATAATTCACCATGCATCATAATTCTTGTGCTAATAAATCAATTATAAAAGAAGTAATAAATTTAATTAACATAATAATGAATTGATTGTTTTTTTAAACGAAATAGGTAGAGATTTGTATTATTTAAAAAAATATGGATTACAAGGCCATAACCTTTACATATTCCAATCTTCCTTGCAAGTTTGAGATTGAGCATTAAGGCTCAATCCAAACCCTCAAGTGAGTTCCCATGACATTTTAGTCCCCTTCCAACTAAATTTTTTCAAAAAAATCCCAGATATCTAGGCACATTTACATACCATTTTTCACTATATTTGTTTTGATTTAGTCTTGCTTATTGTTTTCCTTTGTGAAATACCTTTTCCTTTCTACCCAACTTGAGTCCAACTTGTATTCCCTACAAATTTCGACAGTCCATTCTTTGACAAATGCTCATCATTATTATTGAAATCTTCCTCATCCACTTTATCTACCCAAGAAGTTCCCTTTTCATCATTATTCCTTGTGGTTTCTGGAGAGGATCCATTTTCCACGAGGATTTGCTACTTTTCCACTTTCGCCGAGTCCGGAGAATCCTCACTAGCATGCTTTTTTCCTAATTGATTTTTGTCACCTCTTATGCATTTTCTTTCACAGTATCAACTTTCAATTTATCTTTTGACTCTTTCTTATCCTAAGACTCTTCCTCTTTATATATCGTATAATCATCGCCTTGAGCTCCTTCCCACATTTAGACCTTTAGTATTTTTTTCAATCTTTGTTGTTTTGGCACTTAGGGCAATTTTTAATTACAGGCCCCATTTCATAGCATGTTCTACATCAAAATGAAACATTTTCATAGTTGAGCTTTTGGACCTAGACATAATTTGGGGTCGTCGAATTGATCTCAATAGGGAAATCCTTATTGAAGTCCATCTCCACACAAATTCGAGCATAAGTTATTTGATAAAAAAATTCTTGTATGTGGGCGATGGCAATAAAACTTTCCAAGAGCATTCTAATAGATGATAGTGATTGGAGATTCCAAAGATGCAAGAGTAGGTTCGAAAGCCTTACCTAAACTAGAGTTGTGGACATTGATGTCATTACTGGATCAAAGGAGGGAGACTAGGGCTGCATGAAAAGATTGACACTATCCTCGAACCACGTACCATATTCACAAATGACCTTCTTGTACTCAATATTGTTGAAAACAACATCGAAAAAACATTGAGCCATGGGATAAATATTCAGATGGTCCATCAAACAAGGTTTCCATGTCTCAAAGATCCATTTGTGTCGTTTCGTCAGCGCGACCAAAATCCATTAAACCTGCAAACCAAACCTTGCTCCGAGAAAAAATTCTCACAGTTGAAAGTTCCTCATCCAAAGGAACATTGAGGGAAGGGACTTCTTGAGCTACTAGGAAGCTAGATCCTAATTTCATAATGGAACTATATGAAACCAAAGAAGAGTTTGCTTGTTCGAAAACCATTCCTGCAAAAGAAATTGTCTTCATTGTTGAATCACTAGGATTCACGATTGATATGATTGCAGTAGAGATCTGCCAAGAAATGCATGCGATCTAAACATAAATCAACCAACTAATAGTTAATTGATTGTTAAAAAAAATATTTGCTTATTAATTTAATATTTTCTAATAAAAAAGTTAATAAGTACATTTAAAATATTAAAACTAAATATAAACATTTACAATTTTTTTAATAAAAATAAATAATTTGTCACACTTTAAATAACTAATCATAATAATATAAGGTGTGGAAAAAACTGAAATGTCAAAATCAACCTCAAGGATCCTTCAAAGTATGTCAAAACAAAATTCAAGGATCTTTAGAATTGCATTAAATGAGTTTTTGTGATCTCTAAGCATTATTTTTATACCTACTTATGGTAGGTTGTAATTATTTTACAGCGAAAATATTTTGCAAAAAATAACTAAATGACAAAAAAAATAAAAATTTGAAATTTTCTTATTGGCTCATATAGAGGAAATGACCAAATTATGGGGTTGTAAATAGAATTTGTAAATAGAATTTGTCAGAAATAAACATTATTCTAAAAAAAAATAAAAATCATTTTCTTATATGCCACCAAGTGTCATAATATGGCACACATCAAATCTCAATGTTTATGAAAAAATAGGCAGTAGTCTATAACGCGACTTTTTGAAAGCCTTTCCGGCGGATTTTTCCAGTCAAAATCCGGCAGCAATTCATTGGAATCCCAAGTTTGATAGCTAGTTTCTGCACAATCAATGGCTCCAGGGGTTTTCAGGGCGCTGAATCCAAATTATGCAGTTAAAAAACCATTTTAACTCCTAAATCAAGATTTAACCTATTCTTCCGCCGGATTCCGTGTCACCAACTCCAAAAATCGCATTATAGACAACTCAAAAAATAGTACACACATCAAAATCTCATTATAAATCATAAATATTAAATAAAATAATATTTATACAATTTATATATATATAATATATATATATATATATATATATATATATATGCCACATAGTGTCATAATAGTACACATATCAAATATCATTATTTATAAAAATGTCATTTCTAAGTAAGTGTGTCAAATTCATGTTTGACTTTTAACTAATGTGTAGCTTTTGAAAATAATTTACAAAGTTTGCTCAAGTTTTTGAAAAAATTTCACAATCACATTTTATTTTATGATATATTTTTTTGGTGTGTGTGGTGGTTCATGGACACTGGGTGATCGCTACATCTACAAGAAAATCTAGGCAGATCAATTAGAAGAGATCTACTTGTCAACCGAACAAACAGGGCTTAACCCCAAGGGCGTCGAAGAGATTTGACCCATTGACCTCCCAACGACTAGGTACTTAGCAACGAGAACTCGACCAACTAAGCTAACCCTTGGGGCTATACATATTTTAAATGTGAAATTACTTTTTATATAGATTCACTTTTATATATTATATATTAACATATACAACTTATTTAAATATAAGAAAAACATCTAAAACTATTATGTCATTGCTTAAATAAAATATTCCTAAGTTATAATGAGAAATATTTAACAAAATCGTTTTTAAGCCTTATTATTAGGACTCCAATACTATTGCAACAACTACAAAAAAATCCAATAAACACATTTGTGATTGTCTATCACTTCCTATATCAATATAAATATATTTTTGAAAATGCAATGTAAGTTCTTTCTCTACACTCTTGTCGCATTTGAATCCCTTCCTACATTAATACAACTTCTTTAAATATATGATCAACATTTGAGTTGAATTATATTATTATATAGATATAATATAATATTATATATATATAATATATATAATTCTTTTTACTTTCATAAATTGATTTATAGTCTCAATTTTACATTTATTGTATCTAATGTATTAATAACTTAAAGTTTCTCAAAACTTATGTATATATATTTAATGTTTTTTTTCATAAAATATTAAAATGTCTAAAACTTAACTTTTTTATTTACTAACAATATATTTAAAAATAATATAACGTATTGATAAGAAAAAACAATGTCACCTCCATTATAAATCTTTATAGCTCTTTGGTATGTCTTTAAGTCAACATGTTTTTTCATAATTAATTATGTATTCCTTTAATATTATATAATGTTTTTCATTCAAACATTTTTACCTATTTTTAATAGCTAGCTTGATTTTATGGGCAACTTGTGTAGGAGTCACATAAGGCCTTGAAATATCAAGTTGTCAAATAATACAAGGCAAAGACTTACCAACATTTGTAAATGCATTAGGTATTTAAGAATTGATGTCATTCGTTGTGTAAATTTTTGTTGTAAATGATTTTAATATAAAATAGAAATCTAATTGTTTTAACTAAACACTTGACTAAAAACTTTAACAATTTTATTTGTTTTAATATTTTGAAAATTTATTTTAATAAATCAAACTTGAATGCAAGAGTTTGGTGATAAACTTCTTACTAAAAACCATTTCATTTAACTTGTTACTAAAAACCATTTCATTTTTAAAATTTTTTAATGGTTCCAATTTAAATTTTCCTAAACAACATTGATTATATCAATTTTTTTCTATTTTTCATTTATCTTAATTTCGCACTATCATTTTTACTTCTATTAAGCAAACCTAACCTTTCTTCAATTAATCAATAATTATTTTACATAATTGTTCCAATTCAATAATTTTTATTTTTTTTCTATTTTTCATTTATCTTAATTTCGCACTATCATTTTTACTTCTATTAAGCAAACCTAACCTTTCTTCAATTAATCAATAATTATTTTACATAAGTGTTCCAATTCAATAATTTTTATTTTATTTAAGATGATTTCATAAATTACTTTATGATATTTATTACTATGAAAAACTAATAAATAGATTATACTTGCAACAAGTGACACTGAATATAGTAAGTTTTTTTTAATTGTGCACAATAAAATATTAATGATGATGATGTCGCCCAACTAATACCATTTAGTTTTATTATTGATAGTTACATTTTACTTTGTTTGACTTCACTATATATTACAAATTATATATATTTTTTAAAATGTATTTTATTGATTATTTTTTAAAATGAGTTTTTATTCTAATTGATATTGAATAACACAAAGACATATATAAATTATAAATTTTTTTTTAAAATGTATTTTATTATATTGTATTGTAATATAAAATCAAATAATTTTAATTCCATAATTGGTGAATAATTTTGGTTTTATGGTCAAGCTTAGATACATATTATACAATTTTTTTGGTAAATATTACTAATGATGGTGTTTTTAATATAATATATCACAAATAATCTATAAAGTTGACTAATTCTCCAAATAATTCTCAAAGAAATTGTTAAAAAATAAAATATCTATACAAGAAAATCCACCTCTTGATGAATATTTGCCATATAATAATAAGTAATAGATCAACTCAATATAATTAATAATTAAATTATAATACATTATTTTTTTAAAAATAAAGAAATATATATATATATATATATATATATATATATATATAATATATAATAACAATAAGTTAAGAAAAAACTAATAATATAAATAAAAGTAAAAAAAAATCTCCTATTTTAAAAACATACATTAGATTTTAATTTAAAAAAAATTAAAATTAAAATTAACTATTTATACTTATTACCATCTGTAATGTAATATCTAAAAAAATCTATAATACATCAAAATTAAATATCTAAAAATACTAAATTAACAATCATATCAAATTAAGGATTAAGATCTGTGCGCACTCGCTCGGCTCTGTAACCTGCGAGATCCGCATTTTGCGGAATTTGAAGACTGTGCACGCGCCCGCTCCCTGCATACTCTGATCCCTCCGGACGGGTCCACCGAGGGCTCTAGCTTCTGGCTGCGGTCGGCTAGGGTTTGATCTGCTGGCTCTCCATGGAGGAGCCGACTCCCCCTAGGGATCTTCCTCCCCTTCTCTGCCTTCCGCCGCTGAGGCCTTCAGATCCTTGCTGGCCTCTCTGCCCAAGAAGAAAGTTGTGGAAGCTGCCAAGTTCGTGAAAATGCTAGAAGATATCCCCGAGATCGCCCTTCCTCCTGAAGGTCCAATTCAAGTAGCACTATCTCTGGCGGATCATGCTCTAGTCGGTCAGTTTACAGGTCTCTGACCCTCCCTAAAATCAACAAAGAACTGGGTTGCTAGGAACTGGGCTCCGCTGATCAAGAACAAGGTAACATCTTACTTCCTCGGAAGAGGATACTTCTTATTTGAATTCTCAGAAAAAGAGGACAAGGATCTCATTTTCAGAAATGGCCCTTACTTTATGGGCCCTCAAGGGTTGTATTTAAATAAATGGACATCATACTTCGATCCGACGGTGGATGTGCCTTTTGCGGTCCCGGTGTGGGTAAGGCTCCCCAATCTCCCGGTTCACTGTTGGAACTGGGACTCTTTGAAACATATCGGAAACACTCTTGGGAAATTCATAGGTCAACAACAAAGATCAGTACGATTGTGCCAGAATTTGTGTGGAGGTAGATCTGGAGGTCGGATTACCAGAAGCCATCAAAATAAGGGTAGGTACTTGGACGCATGTTCAGAAGTTGGACTATGAACAGTTGCCGTTCAAATGCCGGAAGTGTCAAGTCTACGGACATTTCGCCAGAGATTGCCTGTCCAAAGGGGTAGAGGAAAAAGGGAAGGAAGATGGATGGAATCAGGCAAAAAGACCTAAAACTTCATTCAGGAAGAATGCAAATGTTAATGCTAGAGCCCCCAAAACGGGCCCTACTCAGCATCCACCCATGGAAAGCCAAGGGAACAAATTTGAGATCCTTGGATCTGAAATCATGAATACGCAGGAGACAGAAATTTCGAAAGAAGTCTCCCCGCCTAAATCCAAAAGCGTACTAGAGAGATCCAAAGGAAAGATGTCAGAGGAAGAGGAGGAAACCCAAGAGTCCGAGGAATTAGAGGAAGAAGGGGAAATAGGGGATTCAAAGTCTACCCCCAGAAGATCTACAAGAGGACGAATGTCAACAAAGGAAAAAAGAGATCAAGAAACATACAAAGACAAGCTTCAGGGCAGCCAACCAACGCTAGAGAAACTCCTGGAAAAAACCCTGAAGATGAAGAGGATCCAAACCGAGAGCTCCAAAGGAGCTCATCACAACAAAAGTAAATGATGAAGATAGTCTCCTGGAATTGTAGGGGAATGGGCTCCAAATCCAAGGAAGAAGCAATGAATAGTCTAATAAGACTGGAATCCCCGGACATTCTTCTCATCTAGGAGACTAAACTGGAGGATTCAACCTTCCTCCAAGCAAGCAGAAAATTTTGGAAGAAAGATGGAGTGCATGCAACCTCTACCCGTGGAGCATCGGGAGGACTTGGGTCACTCTGGAATCCAAATAAGTTCTCTCTAATCTCTGAGTCCCTGAACACTCATTGGATTTTGTTAAAATTTCAGCACTTAGAATCTAAGGAAATTATTAGTCTAGTCAATGTATATGCTCCTAACAATGTAGGTGAAAAAAAACTTTGTTGGGACTACATAAAAAATTTGGTAGATCTAGAAAATTTGGAGAACATAATCATAGTAGGAGACCTCAACTTCACCCTCCTCTCGTTAGAAAAAAGAGGAGGTAGTACTGTCAGAGATCCGGCAAGAGAATCAAGGAAGATCTCATGCAAGATTGGGATCTGATAGGCATTAAGCCGACTATTAGCAAGTACACATGGTCAAACAAGAGGGTTGGCCCGGGTCACATAGCTGCAAGACTGGACAGATTTTTGGTGCAAACTTCCTTCCTGCTTCTTGGATTAGAAGCTAGATCGCACATCCTTCACAACAGCATATCAGATCACAAGCCTATTAGCTTGGAACTGCTGACCCCCAAGGATCTGGGGCCTATTCCATTCAGGTTCAACTCTCTCTGGATCAAAGAGGCAGACTTTATGGACAAGGTCAGAGACTGCTGGAAAGACCCAGTCAAGGGATCCGCCTTCTTTGTGTGGGGGAAAAAATCAGAAGAGTTAAAGTCATGCTAAAAAATTGGGCTAAGACCGTGCCCAACCCTGCTGCGGAAAGGCAAAAAATTCAAATCGGACTAGAAAGCCAGCATCTCCATCCTGAAACGGTTGAAATCACTAAAGAAGAATTGGAAAAGGAGGCCAAGCTTCAACAAAATTTCCATAAGGCATGCCTGACAGAAGAGGAGTACTAGAGGCTCAAGTCTAGAAGTCTTTGGCTCAAATTTGGCGACAAAAACTCCTCTTTCTTTCACAAATAAGCACAAGCTAGGAAAGGACGTAATTCCATCACCGAAATAAAAGAAGAAAATTGCGTTCTGAAGGACTTTACAAGCATAAAAAAGGCAGCTTCAGATCATTTTGAGAAGCTGTACAGGGAAGAAATAGGAGCTGAGAAAAACGACAGCCTGTTGGATGTTGTCCCTAGCCTCATCACCTCCAAGATGAACCAAGCTCTTGAAAGCAAAATCACGCATAGGAAGCTAAGGAGGCCCTTTTCGCAATGGATCCCGATAAAGCTTCGGGACCAGACAGTTTCACGCCTAGATTTTTACAAACATGTTGGCAGATAGTTGAGAAGGAGTTCCTCAAAATGATTCAGAAATCCAAAGACTGTCAGAAGATTGGGGGCTGCACAAATTCGACATTTCTCGCCCTCATCCCCAAGGAAAAAGGTGAAAATTCTTTCAGCAGATTTCGCCCAATTTCCTTATGTAATATTGGGTACAAAGTGATCACCAAAGTGATAGCAAACAGGTTGAAAATAATCCTCCCTAAAATCATTCCGGACAATCAAGGTGAATTCATTCAGGGCAGACAACTGGTGGACAACTTCACGCTGGTGCAAGAGGTGATCCATTCTAGCCAACACCGAAAGGAAAAAGGTATGGTTATTAAATTAGATCTAGCAAATGCCTTTGATCTTGTTAAACATAGGTTTTTGTTTGATGTAATGCATAAATTGGGGTTCGGGCAAAAACCTCATAAAGTGGATAAAATATTGCATTTCGGAGCCTTCGATTGCCCCTCTGGTGAATGGAAGGGCCGCTGAATTCTTCAAAGCCTATAGAAGACTGAGGCAGGGGTGTCCCCTTTAACCCCTCCTATTTGTCATTCAGGCTTCTGTCCTCAGTTTCTATCTGAATAAAAAGCAGCAAGAACAAGACATTGCTGGCCTGTGCATTGCAAGAGGGGTTAAATGCATCAATCATGCCCTCTTTGCTGATGATACATCACTGTTGGGAGCTGCTTCCCCGCATTCAGCTATTAAATTCAAAGCAGTTTTGGACGACTACTGTAAGGTCTCAGGCAGCGTGTTAAACAAGGGAAAATGTTAGATATACTGTTGGAACATCCCTGCTTCAACTGCAAACTCCATAGCCAAATGCCTCAGATTTGCAGCCTCCATTACTTGGTCCTCATTCAAATATCTTGGTCTACCAATCTTCAACAAGAGGGCATTAAGCAAAGACTGGTCATCTCAGCTAGACAAATTCAAAGTAAAAATGCAAGTCTGGGGATCCTCTTGGCTCAACATTGCCGACAAAGCAGTGCTCATCAAGACAGTTCTCAGCAGTCTTTCGATTTTCAAATTCTCTGTCCTTCTGGCACCTGCAGGAATCATAAAAAAGATGGAGGAATTAATCAGGCAATTCTTCTGAAAAGGAGGCAAACAAAACGATAAGAGATTCTCCCTAGTCAATTGGGAAATAGTCACAAAACCAATTTTTGAGGGGGGATTGAACTTAAAGGATCTCAGAGCTCAAAATCTTACCATGGGAGCCAAATTAATTTGGAAAATCATTGCTCCTAATCCAAATTGGGCACAGGTTGCATTGTGGAGGAAATACTTCAGAGGAACGAGACTCAAGTGTTTGGATCAGCCCAAAAACCAACTCAGAACTCCTTTCAACATGTTCATTAACAGAATTGGTCCGATGATAAAAAATTACTCTTACTGGATTCTTGGAAATGGAAAACAAAATTCAGTTGTGGAGTGACAAAATTCTGGATCGACCTCCGCTGGCAGAATTGAGAGACTTTACTGAGTTAAAGAATTGGTTGTCTGAAGCAAATGTCCACACCCTGTGGGACCTCTCAAAGTGGACGGAAGATGCCTGGGCGGGTTGGAAACACCTCCCTATGCCCACCGCCTTGCAGCCTGAGTTGGCATCGCTCAACAATTTCTTGCACGGGCTGGCCCCTATCCACGCGCGCAGGCAGGATGTGATAGGTTGGGGCAAAAACCGGGAAGGATACACAGTCTCTCAGGGATACTCTAAGTGCCTTAAACGTCCCCACATGCCTCCCAATCTTGCCCCTTGGGTAGGCATATGGAAATTGCCCTCAATTCCTAAAGTATACCATTTCTGTTGGCTTCTCTGTCATAAAAAAATCCTCACTGATGACAGACTTCAGAAAAGAGGCATCAATGGGCCTTCTAGATGCATGTTTTGCAAGGAAAACTCAGAAACTGCCCTCCACCTCATGATTGAGTGCAAATTCACAATCTCTATTTGGCAGGAGCTGCTGGATTCTTGGAATTATAAGTTCATCTTTCCTACTTCTGTTCAGGATTTGTTCACGAGCTGGATGGCCAGATACCTAGGCACACATCCAAAAAACAAAACAATTAGGACAACGTGGAGTGCACTGCCAAAATTCATTAGTTGGCAAGTTTGGTTGGAAAGGAACAGGAGGATATTCCGGAGCAAGGATCAGGACTATAGAATAGTTGCCAACTCAATGAAAAGCTAGCTAACCGAGTGGCTGGAAGACAAAGGAGACGACTCAAATCTAAGCCAACAAGACAAAGACTTGGGATCTGTCCTCAAGTTTAATTTTCAAAAACCAAGAAGCCCTCCTCCAATTCTCGAAGACTGGAAAATTAGGAAAAATGAAGAAGATTTTCAGGAATGGCTGTCCAATCAACCACTTCTCTCTCTCTTCTTTGATGGGGCAGCAAAAGGGAATCCAGGAAAGGCCGGAGCTGGAGGACATATCATTAATCTAGACAACACATCTCTGCACAATTTCGCTTGGGGATTAAGCCATTCCTCTAGCATACAAGCCAAGGCGTTGGCCCTCTTTCAAGGTGTAAACTTCCTCAAAGAGCTGGGAATTCGGGAGGCAAATGTCTTTGGAGACTCCCAAGTAATCATAAGAGCAGTGGCGACCAACTCCAACCCAACGGATCTGCAGCTAGCAAGGTTAATTACAAGGATCAAAAGCATGTCAAAGTCCCTACATCTGAATTATATTGAGAACAAATAATAAAGCAGCAAACATTGAGGCAAACAAGGCAGTACATTTAGAGGCTGGAACTATTCTCAAAGATAAGGAAATTCTATGGGCACCAATCCCTTAAAGGGTCATGTTTTACTGCTTTCTTCTACATCAGTTCGTTTGTATCTTTCAGCTTGGACAATTAGCAGCAAAAGTGCACTTTAACAATTGTAAAAAGAGGAAGCTGATAAGAGCAAGCGCCATTTTCCTCTTGGTAGAAAGGCATGCTGAAACTTGCTCCTCCTTTTGTAACTGAATGTGTGGCCTTTAGCTAAGAAGTTAATGAAATCCTATAACCATTCTTGTTAAAAAAAAAAAAATCATATCAAATTAATACTAAATTAACAATTATATCAAATTTCAAATCATAACCTCCCGGATGCGAGTGATTGACAGGCAGAGAGGTACGTTGGAGGCACGCAAGGTGGGAAAGTGGCAACCCAACCGCGCCAGGGTAAGAGTTATGGGCTGGAAAGCTAGCCTCGTACAGACCCATTTATGGCAGCATTAACACTGCCTTCCCTGCTTTTGGTTCTTGGCGTGATGGCGCACAGTTTAATCCGCATAGCTGCTGTTTCGAGCGACTCTCCGTGTGATAGCTTGTCCACCTGCTTCCCATCATATCTGGTGCATGCTGTAAGCTCTTCCCTCTTTTTCTGTCTTTGCTGGGCTATATGTGCCTTCACCATATTCGACCTCCATTCTGCTCCGGTTCCCGACGCTCATAGCTTTTCACAGGCTCAGTCTTCGTCTCTCTCTGAGTATACGCCACTCAGTCGTTTCTCTGCCCTCCCTCCTTCGTTTATCAGTCCTCATCCCATAAAAATGCCAAGAGAAAGGCTGAGAATGGTAAGCATGCGTGGAGGCTCAAGTGGTCGCGCCACCCACCAGCACTCCTCCACCACTCTGGACCCCTCTGAGGATGCATCAGTCTATCCAGCCACCAGAAGTGGCAGGGGCAGGGGAAGGGGGCAAGCTGGAGGTGGAGCCTGTATGTATCACGCGCATCCCACAGCTCGCTTCCGAATTCCATGTTCTCTGGCAAATTCCTCCTTCATCGTCTCTGTGACAATCGAAAAATGTGAGAATGCAATGGGTTCGGGAGTTGTTCAACATGGGGTTCCTGCGAAACAGAGGTTGGCAAGTCAAATTGCCACCCCGCGCCATGTCACTGGAGGCGTGCCTACTATGCACACTGAAGCCAATGTTGGCCCAAGCGAGCCTGCGAGAGGAGAGCCTTCAAGCTCTGCGGTCCATTCTTCTGACTCCATGGACTCAGGACAATTTGGATGCAGAATTGTGGAAGAACAACCGTCAACCTTAGATGAAGATTGAACTGGTCAACGCCTCTGGTTTTTTGGTTCTGCCTCCGAAGCCGAAGCTCACCTCCTTTTCGACTTTCAGTGTTCATGCCTGTTTCAGGATTTTGTCTATGATACAGGTCGGGGTCTGTTTATGTTTATGTTTATGTCAAAATCGATTCTTGTAAAAGCAGTGTTTAACTCAGTCCGGTATCGCTGTTTGGGTCAATTTTTCGAGTCTTTCTGGAATGTTCATTATTCCTTGAAACTCATTTCTCTAATGTAAGTTTTTTGGCCGGTTCCACAGTCAGGCTGTCAAGATTTTTTTTGCTCTATACCAACTTCATGGCATGAACTCTCGAAGCAGTGACCTCACTATAACTTTTTGTATGAATATAAAAATAGACCAATTGAGAAAAAAAAAAAATTCAAATCATAACATTTATATCTTTACTATTGCTAAATTATACTCAACTATAAATAAACCTTTTCATTACATCTTTTATCTTTTTTCCAATTATACACAACTTGAATGCTTCTTTAGGAAGGTAGCTTCCTAATTAGTTGATTAATATTTTATTTTATCCCTCCTATTATATTTATAGGAGTACCTACTAAAAAAACGACTTAAACTTTAATAAATCTTATTGTTCAAATGACTTCCAATATCCCAAATTCGTTTTATAAAAAATATTAAAATATAATTACATTATCTTCTTAATAATATATGTGAGGGCTTTCTCTTTGTTGTGCATAAACTTTCTTTCTTTTAAACTTCATAATAATATATGTGACACAAATAATTGCATTACTTTCTCTGTGTGGTCTATAAACTTTCTTTTGGGATCCCAAAATATACTGTGATAAAATATTGTTTTAATTAAAAAAAAACACGGTAATCCACTGTATCTAAAGTTTTTAAATCAATAAAAAACAATAGTGATCCACTTTGCCTAAAGTTTTGAAAGTTCCCAACCCAAAAAATTCTTTTTTATTTCGCACCCTCACATAAACTTCATTCCCAACACTAATTTCATGTATGTTTCCAAAAGGTAGGTACGAAGATCCGAATACATTACACATGACCAATGATCTACTTATAAATCAAACATGATTATCCTTCCATAATTTAAAAAGTTATCATGATGTTAGCAATAAGTGTTATTTTATATGTCAATTTATTCACAGTGCCATGTGACCATGCAACATGACATTATTATATGAGATGGTTTAATTTTATACACAAGATACCACGTATTAATTTTTTTAATATATAGTAATGAGGTCCACATAACATAACATACATTATTATATTATATATATATATCATAACATAACATTATTATATTATATATATATATATAATCCTTGGATGAGGTGTAATTTTTAATATATAGTAATGGGGTCCACATACATAACATTATTATATTTTATAATATATATATATATATATCCTTGATGAGGTGTTTGGTTGAAGGTAAATCATTGTTGATTTTGGGTAAGTATTTTTTTTTACGAATGTGTAACAAACAAATAATGAGTAGCATGCAAAGAGTTTTGGTGGCCAAGGTGGATGTGACCCTAGGGGAGTGTCCCAGGCCACCCAATTAGCATAATGTCCCTGACGCGTGGAAGAGGCCAAAAGAGTTAAGTGAGGGTGATGTATGTTGTTTTATGTGGGGCATTTACTTCGCAAGATTATGGTATGAAGTAGTGGATTCTATGATTACCATTGAATATGTAGTTGAGGTTTTTGAAGCCGCCATTGAGGAGCAGGCTTGTGGGAGAACTGAGATAGGGAAGATTTACTCTGATAGGTGATGAACCTACATTTATGATAAACGAATTATGGGTGGTTTCAGGCCAGAGAAGCACAAGACGAGGTTTAACACTTGGTGCATAGTGAAGGAATGTCAACGGCTTTGTTCTGTTTCATAGTTTAACCTTGCCTCATTGGTTTTGTTATATACATGCCCTATTGAGCATGTAAGGTGGCAAAGAGCATTAACGTCTGCAGGTGGTGCCAAACATTTTTAACTCTTTCAAGGTATGCATCAGCGGATTGTTTCTTCTGTGGTAACCTTATTTCACAAATTGTTATCGAATTCGTCTTCGGACCAAGTATTCTGCTTAGCTCCCAACCTACTTACTTTGGCCCGTTATGGTTTAGTCATATATAGGCTCTATTGTTGTTTGTGGAGTTGCAAAGAGCACCGATGTGTGTAGGGTGGCGCCATACCGTTTTCATTCTCTTAGGGAAGGTTCGAGCAAATTGTGTTTTCCATGGTCAAGGCCTTTCCATAGCTGCACACACTTAAGCTAATTTCTTTCATAAATTCCTGTTCTACCTAGCGTTGAGCAGTTACTTGACAGTCTACTCGGGCCTGGGGTGGTCATGTGATCAGTTTGGGTCTTTTAATTGCATACGATGTCATTTCAGGTTATGCAATTGTGTTGTTTTGCGATACATCCCAGTTCGAACTATGTTGCGGGATATAGTTATGGGTGGTGGTTATTTTGGTCGGTCTCCTCTTTGTATTTTCCACTATATCATTGTCATCGACAGGGTTGTGGGGTCACGAGAGGTCATCAAATGTATTTTCTGTGCTTTCAGCATAACTCCTCCTCTGGCCCTTCTTTTGAGTTGGTTGTGGTACTCTCGTCAACAGACTTGCAATCCTTTGAACCTTATGGCTTATCTTTCAACTACCCACTCTTGGTTGTTGGTGTCTGGTACAATTGTTCATTTTCAATTTAGTTTTAATACTGTGAGTTTTCGAATTCATCAGTGGGTAGTTACACTGTCTCATGAGGAGGAATTGTTTGTGGTTCTAAGTCCTACTCGGTATTGAGTCATGTTTGGTGGAATATTCATTATTGTGGGTATGTGGATGATGTGTACATTGCACCTTTCTCTCTGCTAGTTGTGTTTGGTCCTCTGCGAATTTATTGCAAGTTCTTTGGTTCGATGACACCACGAAAACAACTCATCAGTGGAAGAGGAGGCTCATCTGCGACGTCCTCATCCATACAACGTCGCCTCTTTGGTTGTGAATCACTGGCAAATTTTTATGATGATGTGCGTCTGGAGGTTCGCTAGGAAATTTGATCCCTGGAGGCAAGAGAATTTTTTGAAAGAAAATATCATTCAGATTATGAGGTTTGTGAAAGGGAAATAAAGTGGGTACCAGACCTAGGCAAATGGAGAAAGCACCAGTTATATTTCTCGAACTCTATATTCTTACATAGATAGATGGCCTCTTTGCTCCATATGGCGTTGAGGGACAAACATGTTGATAATTACAAGCTATTTGTGGGTTAGGATGATATGAAATGGAGCAGATTAGTAATGGTGTTCTTATTCCGCATTCAGAATAAAACCCAAGATGCTTATCATTTGCTTAAAGTGCTTAAGGATTCACCATTTTTGCTTAATTAACTGATTCCCATGGGAGTTTCTTATGTAAATGTTATAAACAATTTAACATAAAACATATGCTGAAAAACAACAAAATAAAAACAAAGAACATCAAAATACTACACACAACACAAAGATTTGATGAGGAGTTCACCCTTCTTGGGCTACGTCTCCTTGGTCCATCTTCCAATGCTTGGGCCTCTCTATTATGCTCCAAATTATAACAAAAGTGTGTTTACAATGCTCAAATGCCTCTAAAACATGTCTCAATGAGTTTAGAATAGCTAAAACTACTAGAATTGACTCTTTTTGCCTCCAATTTGGTGAAAAAATGCCTTAGTTATGACTTTTGTCAATCTTTCCATAATTTCCTCCTCCAAATCTGGCTAACTTCCAGTTAAATTCATTATCTGGAGCTAATTCAGGTAGTTCCACCGAAATTGACGGTCCCACCAACTTCCCCGACTGTCTCGCGATTAAGACCGAGTGGTCACATGGTGGTTAGGTTTGGCGGTTAAGGCGATGGTTCCACAGCTCTGTCGCAAATCGCAATTGGCTTTGTCGGGGGTGATTCTTATATTCGGGACTTAACACATTGCGATATGCGATCTGGCGATCCGGCGGACCCGACGAGTTATAAACTACAACTTTGAAATGATATTGCGTTTGCAAATCACATCGGAGGAGTCTCTCGGTAACATATATCGATGGGGTATTGGTGCGATATGCGATTGCGATGTATCACATTGCAACCTTGACTTCTTCAGGGGTCGATTTCCTTAACATTTTGCGATGTGCGATTACGATATCGTAAATCGCAATCACAACATGGTTTTGTCGGGGCCGATTCTTAAGCTGCGAACCTATTTTTTTCCCCGATATGCGATATGCGAGACCCAATGGAAACCTGCCACTTGGCGCCTCCTCATTCGTTGAAGGACCTTGCCACATCATCCAATCCTTCCACATGTCCAAGTCAAACTTGAACTTTTACTTGCTCTAACTTCTACATATGAGCTCGGATTCGAGTGTCATTCGCATCGTTGGAATCAGAATGATGAGATATTCGATCTGAAACCGAGTTTAACAAAATTTTGACAATTTTATTTTTGAGCACTTGATCACTCCTCCCCACTGGAAGCCTTTTGGACTCCAAAAGGGTCACTTTCAATTATTCAGCAGGTGAGGGTAGAGTTCCCTCACCTTTCTAGTCTCTATCCATTTGGCTTTTGAAGGAATTGTACCTTTGAGACCCACTCAAAGATAATCAACATTTCTCCTGTTTGATGACCTCGTTCTTCTATTAAGTATGGTGTCTTGATGAAACTCATCAAGAAATTATGGAGAAAAATATTCAATTGATGGAATTTGTACACTTTCTCCTTGATCTTCAATCAAAAGAGGCTCATACAATCTCAATTTTTCAACATTAAAAACATAATAAATTTGCATATATGAAGGCAAATCAAGCTTGAAAGCATTATTACCAATCTTTTCCAAAATTTTAAATGGTCCATAATGGATTGGTTTCAACTTTTTACCTTCACCTTGAAGCATTTCCTTGCTAATGTAAAGCAAAACTTCATCACCTACTTGAAACTGATGATCTACGTGATTCTTATCATGCCCTGATGTATACTTGCCTTGAGTCTTTTCTAGTTGTTCTTGAATTGTTTGGTGAATCAACTGGGTTTTCTCAATGAATTTCTTTGCTCTGTCTATGTCGTTATGTCCATGTACAACTACATATTTCTAAAGATGAAATTCAAAGGTGATTTAGGCAAATAACCAAGACATGCCTCAAAAGGCGAAGTTAGAGTAGAAGAGTGTTTTTCTCTGTTGTAAGCATGCTGAATATAATGCAACTGTGCATCCCACAACTTAGGATGTTTTCTAAAATATCCTCTTAGCAAATGAATAACTGTCCTGTTAACCACTTCAGTTTGACCATCTATTTGTGGATGGAAGGCTGTACTTTTCTTCAACCCGGTGTCCATCAAGTTCCATAAGTTTGACCAATAATTCCCAACAAATCGGGAATCAAGATCACTTACAATAGAAGTAGGTAATCCAAAATGAACCCATACATTTTGAAAGAAAAGTTGAGCTGCTTGTTCAGCTGTAATCCAAAATGAATCCATACAAGGCATTAATATGCACATCTTGCTGAACCTATCCACAACTACGTACAAATAATCATGACATTTTCTTGATAAAGGAAGGCCTCCTACAAAACTGATAGAAACACTCTCCCATGGACGTGAAGGCACTGGAAGTGGTGTGTAGACTCCTAGTTTCCTATTACTAAGCTTACTGACTGAACAAAATGAACAACCTTTGATAAAATGTGACACAAGTTTAAGCATACGAGGCCAATAAAAATACCTCTGAAGATTTGCCACTGTTTTACTTACATTGAACTGTCTAGCAATAAGAGAAGTGTGCGCTTCCCTTGTGACATTTACTCTCTCTCCCTGTTGAACACAAAGTTTTCCCAAATTATACAACAGATTATCATGTACATGGTAGTCTAATTCCTTCACTTGGTGGCCTTGACTCAAGCTTGAATATAGCTCTTGAAAGTCAGCATCATGTGCATATTGTTCAACATAACTTTCAGGAAAAACATAATGATTCTTGAGTAAAATGGCTACATTAACAACCGGTTCAGAAAGCATATCAACAACTCTGTTATAAATACCTTTCTTGTACCTGATTACCAAGTGGAATTGCTATAAGAATCCCGTCCAACAAAAGTGCCTTGATTGCTACAATTTTGTTTGATATTCCAGATATTGCAAAGGTTGATGATCAATGTGAATAGTGGTTTCTTTTCCCATTAAGTAATGCTTCCATTTCTTCACACTTTGTACCAATGCGTAAATCTCTTTATCATATTTAGGATAGTTAATAACAACACCATTAAAAATCCTAGAATGAAATGAAATGGGCTTACCATGTTGTAAAATAACTACATCCATGGCATAATCACTTGCATTTGTTTGTATTTCAAATGGTTGTTTCAAATACGACAATGCTAAAACTGGGGTTGAAATGATCTTTTGTTTTAAACAATTGAATGTTTTTTTTTTGTTTGCTTCCCCACTTGAAAACACCCTTCATGTTGGTCAAAGCATGTAGTGGAACTGCTATGGAAGAGAAATCGGCAATGAACTTCCTCCAGTACTGTGTTGTTCCCAGAAAAATCCTTATTTCTGTGACTGATTTGGGTATTGGCCAATTCACAATGACTGAAACTTTAGACGAGTCAATCTTTAACTCACCTCCTCCAACTATGTGGCCCAAATACACTAAGGAAGTTTTCTTGAATTCACATTTAGACATCTTCAGAAATAAATGTTCTTTTTTCAAGACATCCAAAACTTTCCTCACATGCTTGACATGCTTTTCTTGTGATTTTCTGAATATCAAAATATCATCTAAATGGACAATTACAAACTCATCAAGAAAGGATCTTAAAACATCATTCATAATTCTCATGAATGTAGCTAGAGTGTTGCAAAGACTGAAAGGCATAACCAACCACTCAAAGAATCCCTGTTTGGTTTTAAAAGCAGTCTTCCAAATATCCTCCTCAGCTATTATAACTTGATGATATCCACTTCTCAAGTCTAATTTAGTGAAATATTTTTCATTCTTCAACTGATCTAGCAAATCATCTATTTTGGGCAGTGGGTATCGATTCTTTAAGGTAATTTTATTCAAAGCTTGTTAATCTACACACATGCGCCAGGTTCCATATTTCTTGGGTACCAAAACAATTGGTGAACCACATGGCGAAGTAGAGGGATGAATTACACCTTTATCTTCCTAGTCTTGTTTCTTAATTTCTAAACTTTCCAAAATTGACATTCAATACATACCGATATTTGGGAGTGGATAGTCTTGTTGTAGTTGAATTTTGTGTTGAATTCACTTTTTGGTGGCAATCCCTTTGGTTCTTGAAACACATCTCCACATTGATTAACCACATCAACCAATTCGACTTTCTGCTTCACACCACAACCTGCAAAGGGTTCGCGCTTCATGTCATTCTTCTACTTGATCATAAGGAGCACGAGATTCTTGCTGGAATTGACTAGTCGCTTCATTTGCCCTGCGCTTGCTAAAGACAAATTAAGCTTTCTACGATGGGCTCTCATAATATACTCCACTCCATCTTTGAACAGATTATATTTGTTCTCAAGTCTATGGAAAACGACTTTTCGATCATACATATATGGGCTTCCCAACACAATTCCAGAAATATCCAGCGACACTACATCTAATTCGACTTCATCAACGAAATTGGCAATAATAGAAATCCTGAAAATACATTTCCCTGTGACCTGAAGATTTGCATTCTTGGTTATCCAAACCAACATATACAGTTTATGATGAGGCATAGTTTCTAGATTCAACTTCTTAACTAAGTCTGTAGAAATTAAATTTGCCTGGGATCCATTGTCAAACAATATATCAATCTTGGCGTGTTTGGAAATAACTCTGATATGGAACAACCCAATTCTGTTTTCCTCATTTGAAGTGTTGTTGGAGTTATTTTCTGCACTGGTGCTTGCCATGACTTCCTCATTGCTTGTTTTTGCCATGACTTTTCCTTTAGTGGCTGTGGCTACAATCTTTGTTTCATCACCTGAGTCGGAACCCAAGTCTTGTTGTACATAAACGCTTGTTTTTTGTTACCCTTTATTGTTAAATTTCACCGGTCTTAATTCAGGATGAAGCTTCCAACAATGCGCTTCATCATGGCCCTCTTTGGAACAATTCTTGCACATGGGTTTCTCCCCTTCTTTCTTAACATAATAATTTTTCTTCATCTTTCCTTTAGATTTCTTTCCTTTTTCACCACTCTAGAATGGCTTCTTCTTACCTCCTTCTTGTAAAATTTTCCCTCTTGCTTCAAGGTGTGTAGCTTGAACACAAACCTCATCAAGATTCATGGGATTAAACATAAGAATGGCGTGTCGAAGATAGCTCTGTAAACCTCCTATGTATTTCAACAAAGTATCTTGTGACTGCAAATCTACTCCTAGCATAAGAGCTCTTCTCCTAAACTCCTGAGTATACTCTTACACATTTTGACCTTTTAACTGTCTGCAATTTTTCCAATTCATGATATATTTATGCATATGAGCTAAAGGGTAGAATTGTCTTTTTATAGCAGCAATGAAATAAGACCAAGTAATATAGATCTTACCATGTTTTCTGATCTCGTCTTGAGTCCTTGCTTCCCACCAAATGAGTGCTGCACCCTCCATTCTCAAAGAAGGCAACTGAATTTTGATATCATCCTCTTGAAGGTTTTGAATCTTGCAATAGACCTTCAACTGACGAATCCAATTATCAATATTCTCCGCGTTTACTTCACCGTTATACATGGGCAACTTGAATTTAACATCAAGTTTTAGAAAAAGTGATTTACTAGTTCCTTTTAAAGAGTGATGATGAGTATGAGTAAGGGTTGTATTAGTGGAAGAGTGTGAATATGCTTGTGAAGAAGAAGATGAAGAATATGGCAGAGAGGGTGGAGGTTTTTCTCCATTCCCATTAGCTCCTTTTCCATTTCCTCTTTTTCCATTACCTTCTCCTAAAGAACCTTCTCCATTGGGAGTTTTGGAACTTTATCCTTGCAATCTGCTATTCCTCTCTTCATAGAGGACCTTAACCATCTCAGTCATATTGAAAAAATCCTTTCTGAATGCTCTTTCATCATCGGTCATGGTAGGTTTTCCTTCATGAGACGTGGTCTCTGAAGACTCAAATGCAACTTCTGCAACTTGAGGATGTACTAGTGTAGAAGACTTTGACAACCTTGCTCTTCTTCCACTTGAGCCAACTACAGGGCTTTCAACCAGATTCCCTTCTCCTCTTTTGAGTTTTAACCTTGTTAGCATGACACAAAACTAGAAAACAATACTCCTTCTTTGCACAAGCAAATCTAGTAAGCAAAAACCAATGCTATGATACTAACTTAATCTATAATGGAGCAGATTAGTAATACTGTGCTAATTCCCCATTCATAATAAAACCTAAGATGCTTATCATTTGCTTATCAAGTGCTTAAGGATTCACCATTTTTGCTTAATTAACTGATTCCCATGAGAGTTTCTTATGTAATTTTTATAAACAATTTAACATAAAACATATGTTGAACAACAACAAAATAACAACAAAGAACATCAAAATACAACACACAACACAAATATTTGATGAGGAGTTCACCCCTCTTGGGTTACGTCTCCTTGTTCCAACTTCCAATGCTTGGGCCTCTCTATTATGCTCCAAATTACAATAAAAGTGTGTTTACAATGCTCAAATGCCTCTGAAACCTGTCTCAATGAGTTCAGAATAGCCAAAACTACTAGAATTGACTCTTTTTGCCTCCAATTAGGTGAAAAACTGCCTTAGTTATGACTTCTGTCAATCTTTCCACAATTTCCTCCTCAAAATTTGGCTAACTGCCAGTTAAATTCATTATCTGGAGCTAATTCTAGTAGTTCCGTCGAATTGACGGTCCCACCAACTTCCCCGACTATCTCGCTGTCTAGGTTGAGTAGTCACATGGTGGTTAGGTGCGGTGGTTAAGGCAACGGTTCAACAACTTTGTTGCAAATCGCAATCGGCTTTGCCAAGGGTGATTCTTATACTCACGACTTAACACATTGCGATATGCGATCTAGCTATTCGACGAACCCGACGAGTTATAAACTACAATTATGAAATGATATCACATCCGCAAATCGCATCGGTGGAGTCTCTCCGTAACATATATATCGACAGGGCACTGGTGCGATATGCAATTGTGATATATCACATCACAACCTTGACTTCTTCGGGGGCCAATTTCCTTAACATTCTACGAAGTGTGATTGTGATATCGCAAATTGCAATTGCAACATGGTTTTGTCGGGGCTGATTCTTAAGTCCCAACCCTGTTTTTCCTCAATATGTGATATATGGGATCCAATGGAAACCTACCACTTAGCGCCTTCTTATTCACTGAAGGACCTTACCACATCATTCAATCCTGCCACGTCCAAGTCAAACATAAACTTTGACTTTCTCTAACTTCTGCATATGATCTCGAATTTGAGTGCCATTCACGCCTTTGGAATTAGAATGACGAGCTATTCGATCTGAATCTGAGTCTAACAAAATTTTGACAATTTTATTTTTGAGCATAATTTTGAGCACCTGATCACTCCTCCCCATTGGAAGCCTTTTGGACTCCAAAAGGATCAATTTCAATTGAACAGTGGGGGAGGGTACAGTTCCCTCACCTTTCCAACCTCTATCCATTTGGCTTTTGAAGTAATTGTACCTTTGAGACCCACTCAAAGATAATCAACATTTCCCCTCTTTGATGACCTCGTTCTTCTATCAAGTATGGTGTCTTGCTGAAGCTCATCAAGGAATTCTGGAGAAAAATATTCAATTGATGGAATCTATACACTTTCGCCTAGATCTTCAATCAAATGAGGCTCATACAATCTTGAATTTTCAACATTAATAACATAATAAATTTGCATAAATGAAGGAAAATCAAGCTTGAAAGCATTATTACCAATGTTTTCCAAAATTTTAAATGGACCATAACGGATTGGTTTCAGCTTTTTACCTTCATGTTGAAGCGTTTCCTTGCTAATGTAAAGCCAAACTTCATCACCTACTTGAAACTGATCATCCACACGATGCTTATCATGGCTTTCCTTATACTTGCCTTGACTATTTTCTAGTTGTTCTTGAACTGTTTGGTGAATCAATTGAATTTGCTTGATGAATTTCTTTTCTCTTAATATGTCGCTATGTCCATCTACAAATACATCTTTCTCAAAGATCAAATCCAAAGGCAATTTAGGGAAATAACCAAGACATGCCTCAAAAGGAAAAGTTAGAGTAGAAGAGTGTTTTTCTCGGTTGTAAGCATGATGAATATAATGCAGCTGTTCATCCCACAACTTAGGATGTTTGCTGCAATATCCTCTTAGCAAATGAATAAATGTCTTGTTAACCACTTCAGTTTGACCATCTATTTGTGGATGGAAGGCTTTACTTTTCTTTAACTTGGTGTCCATCAAGTTCCATAAATATGACCAAAAATTCCCAACAAATCGGGAATCACGATCACTTACAACAGAAGTAGGTAATCCAAAATGAACCCATAAATTTTGAAATAAAAGTTGAGTTTTTTGTTCAACTGTAATTTGTTTTTTACAAGGCGTTAATATGCACATCTTGCTGAACCTATCCACAACTACGTACAAATAATCATGACCTTTTCTTGATAAAGGAATTCCTCCTACAAAATCCATAGAAACACTCTCCCATAGACATGAAGGCACTGGAAGTGGTGTGCACAATCCTAGTTTCCTATTACTAGGCTTACTGACTGCACACAATGAACAACCTCTGATAAAACGTGACACACTTTCAAGCATACGAGGCCAGTAAAAATACCTTTGAAGATTTTCCACTGTTTTACTTACACCGAAATGTCCAACAATAAGAGAAGTGTGCACTTCCCTTATGGAATTTACTCTCTCTCCCCGTTGAACACAAAGTTTTCACAAATGATACAAAATATTATCATGTACATGGTAGTCTAATTCCTCAACTTGGTGGCCTTGACTCAAGTTTGAATATTCCTCTTGAAAGTCAACATCATGTGCGTATTCTTCAACATAACTTTGAGGCGCAACATAATGATTCTTGAGTAAAATGGCTACATTAACAACTGGTCTAGAAAGCATATCAACAACTTTGTTATAAATACCTTTCATGTACTTGATTACTAAGTGGAATTGCTATAAGAATCCCATCCAACGAAAGTGCCTTGATTGCTGAAATTTTGTTTGATATTGCAGATATTGCAAAGGTTGATGATAGGTGTGAATAATGGTTTCTTTTCCAATTAAGTAATGCTTCCATTTCTTCACACTTTGTACCAATGTGTAAATATCTTTATCATATGTATGATAGTTAATAACAACACCATTAAAAATCTCAGAATGAAATGAAATGGGCTTACCATGTTGTAAAAGAACTACACCCATGGCGTAGTCACTTGCATCTATTTGTATTCCCAATGGTTGTTTCAAATCCGGCAATGCTAAAACCGGGGTTGAGCTGATCTTTTGTTTTAAATCATTGAATGCTTTTTGTTGTTTGCCTCCCCACTAGAAGACAACCTTCACGTTGGTCAAAGCATGTAGTGGTGCTTCTATGGAAGAGAAATTGGCAATGAATTTCCTCCAATACTGCACTGCTCCCATAAAACTCCTTACTTCTGTGACTAATTTGGGTATTGGCCAATTCACAATGACCAAAACTTTAGAGGGGTCAATATTCAACTCACCTCCTCCAATTATGTGGCCCAATTACAATAAAAAAGTTTTCCCAAATTCACATTCAGAAATAAATGTTATTTTTTCAATAAATCCAACACTTTCCTCACATGCATGACATGCTCTTCTCATGATTCGCCGAATATCAAAATATCATCTAAATAGACAATTACAAACTCATCAAGAAAGGATCTTAAAACATCATTCGTAACTCTCATGAATGTAGCTGGCATATTGCAAAGACCGAAAGGCATAACCAGCCACTCGAACAATCCCTGTTTGGTTGTAAGAGAAGTCTTCCAAATATCCTCCTCAACTATTCTAACTTGATGATATCCACTTCTCAAGTCTAATTTAGTGAAATATTTTGCATTCTTCAACTGATCTAGCAAATCATCTATTATGGGCAGTGGGTATCGATTGTTTATGGTAATTTTATTCAAAGCTTGATAATCTACACACATGCGCCAGGTTCCATCTTTCTTCGGTACCAAAACAATTGGTGAACCACATGGCTAAGTAGAGGGATGAATTACACCTTTATCTAACAATTCATGGACTTGTTTCTTAATTTGTAAACTTTCCAGAATTGACATTTGATACATAATGATATTTGGGAGTGGATAGTCTTATTGTAGCTGAATTTCATGCTAAATTCCCCTTTTTGGTGGCAATCCCTTTGGTTCTTGAAACACATCTCCATATTGATTAAACACATCAACCAATTCGGCTTTCAACTTCACGTCACAACCTGAAAAGCATTCACGCTTTTTGTTTGCTTGATCATAAGGAGCACGAGATTCTTGTTGGAATTGACCAGTCACTTCATTTGCCCTGCGCTTGCTAAAGATATATTAAGCTTTCTACGATGGGATCTCAAAATATACTCCACTTAATCTTTGAAAAAATTATATTTGTTCTCAAATCTATGGAAAACAACTTTCCGGTCATACATATACGGACTTCCTAACACAATTCTAGAAATATCCAGCGACACTACATCTAATTCGACTTCATCAACGAAATTGGCAGTAATAGCAAACCTGAAAACGCATTTCCTCGTGACCTGAATATTTGCATCCTTGGTTATCCAACCCAATGGATACGGTTTATGATGAGGCATGATTTCCAGATTCAACTTCTTGACCAAGTCTGTAGAAATTAAATTTGCCTGAGATCCATTGTCAAACACCGTATTAATCTTGGTGTGTTTGGAAATAACTCTGATATGGAACAACTCAATTTTGTTTTCTTCATTGGAAGCGTTGTTGGAGCTATTTGCTGCGCTTGTTCTTGCCACAAGTTCCTCTTTGCTTGTTTTTTCCACGACTTTTCCTTTAGTGATTGTGGCTGCAATCTTTGTTTCATCACCTGAGTCAGAACCCAAGTCTTGTTGTACAAGAAAGTTTGCGTTTTGTTTCCCTTTATTGTTAGATTTCTTTGGTCTTAATTCATGATGAAGCTTCCAACAATGCACTTCATCATGGCCCTCTTTGGAACAATTCTTGCAGACATGTTTCTCCCCTTGTTTCTTAATAGAAGCATTTTTCTTCTGATTTCCTTTAGATTTTTTTTCCTTTTTCACCACTCTGGAATGAGTTCTTCTTACCTTCTTCTTGTACATTTTCTCCTCTTGCTTCGAGATGTGTAGCTTGAACGCAAACCTCATCAAGGTTCGTGGGATTAAACATAAGAATAGTGTGTCGAAGATAGCTATGCAAACCTCCTATGTATTTCAATAAAGTAAATTGTGACTGCAAGTCTACTACTAGCATAAGAGCTCTTCTCCTTAACTCCTGAGTATACTCTTTCAGATTTTGACCTTTTAATTGTATGCAATTTTGCCAATTCATGATAGCTTTTTGCCTATGAGCTAAAGGGTAGAATTGTCTTTTTATGGCAACAATGAAATCAAAGCAAGTAATAGGGATCTTACCATGTTTTTTGATCTCGTCTTGAGTCCTCACTTCCCACCAAATGAGTGTTGCACCCTCCATTCTCAAAGAAGGCAACTAAATTTTGATATCATCCTCTTGAAGGTTTTGAATCCTATAATAGACCTCCAACTGAATTTTGATATCGTCCTCTTGAAGGTTCTAAATCCTGCAATAGACCTCCAACTGACAAATCTAATTATCAAGCTTCTCTACATTTACTTCAACATTATACATGGGCAACTTGAATTTAACATCAAGTTTTAGAAAAGGTAATTTTCTAGTTCCTTTTGAATAATGATGATGAGTATGAGTAAGGGTTGTATTAGTGGAAGAGTGTGAAGATGCTTGTGAAGAAGAAGATGAAGAAGATGGTGGAGAGGGTGGAGGTTTGCCTCCATTCCCATTACCTCCTTTTCCATTACCTCTTTTTCCATTACCTTCTCCATTGGGAGGTTTGGAACTTTCTCCTTGCAATATGCTATTCCTCTCTTCATAGAGGAATTTAACCATATCAACCATATCGAAAAAATCCTTTTTGAATGCTCTTTCATCATTAGTAATGGTAGGTTCTCCTTCATGAGACATGGTCTTTGAAGACTCAATTGCAACTTCTGCAACTTGAGGATGTACTGGTGTAGAAGACTTTGGAAACCTTGCTGTTCTTCCACTTGAGCCAACTACAGAGCTTTCAACTAGCTTCCCTTCTCCTCTTTTGAGTTTTAACCTTGTTTGCTTGACACAAAACTAGAAAACAATACTCCTTATTTGCACAAGTAAATTTAGTAAGCAAAAACCAGTGCTCTGATACCAACTTGATCTGTAATGGAGCAGATTAGTAATGCTGTGCTAATTCCCCATTCAGAATAAAACCCAAGATTCTTATCATTTTCTTATCAAGTGCTTAAGGATTCACCATTTTTGCTTAATTAACTGATTCCCATGTGAGTTTCTTATGTAAATGTTTAAAACAATTTGACATAAAACATATGCTGAACAACATCAAAATAACAAAAAAGCACATCAAAATACAACACAAAACACATATATTTGATGAGGAGTTAACCCCTCCTGGGCTACGTCTCCTTGGTCCAACTTCTAATGCTTGGGCCTCTCTATTATGCTCCAAATTACAACAAAAGTGTGTTTACAATGCTCAAATGCATCTGAAACCTGTCTCAATGAGTTCAAAATAACCAAAACTGCTAGAATTGACTCTTTTCGTCTCCAATTTGGTGAAAAATTGCCTTAGTTATAACTTTTGTAAGTCTTTCCACAATTTCCCCCTCTAAATCTAGCTAATTGCCAATTAAATTCATTATCTGGAGCTAATTCTGGTAGTTCCACCAAAATTGATGGTCCCACCAACCTCCCCAACTATCTCACAGTCAAGGCTGAGTGGTCACATGGTGGTTAGGTCCGCAGGTTAAGGCGATGATTCCGCAACTCTATCGTAAATCGCAATCGGCTTTGCCAGGGGTGATTCTTATATTTAGGACTTAACATATTGCGATATGCGATCTGGTGATCCAGTGGAACCGACGAGTTATAAACTACAACTCTGAAATGATATCACGTCCGCAAATCGCATCGACGGAGTCTCTCGGTAACATATATATCGGTGGGGTATTGGTGCGATATGCTCTTGCGATATATCACATCGCAACCTTGACTTCTTTGGGGGCCGATTTCCTTAACATTCTGCGATGTGCGATTGCAATATTGCAAATTGCAATCATAACATGGTTTTTCCAAGGCCGATTCTTAAGCTGCGACCTTGTTTTTTTCCTCGATATGTGATATGCGGGACCCACCGGCAACCTTCCGCTTGGAACCTCCTCATTCATTGAAGGAACTTGCTACATCATCTAACCCTGTCACGTGTCCAAGTCAAACATGAATTTTAACTTGCTCTGACTTCTGCATATGAGCTCGGATTTGAGTGTCGTTCACACTGTTGGACTCAAAATGATGAGCTCTTCGATCTGAAACTGAGTTTAACAAAATTTCGACACTTTGATTTTTAAGCATAATTTTGAGCACCTAATCATAGGAGGACCTCAAACACATAATGAAGGATATCAGATACGACATAGATGACATCGTGGTTCGAGTGAACAAAATAGAGCACTACATCAATTCATATTCAGATATTGATTCCACAACTCCTTAGAATGGTTAAGCGATCATTGATGCCACATCAGTCAACATGATCAGTGGAAATTCATCTCTAGACCATCGGGTGATCGTCCTTAATGAATGATTTCTCCCTGTGCTCTTATGCTATCTAGGTTTTTGTTCTAAGCTATCATGTTTTCTGGTTCTCTCATGTTATGTTTGTATCCATTTCCCTAGCATGTATGTTTCGCTAGTGGTTAACCTTATTTAGTCGTTATATCTACTAGCTAATACTTATGGTCTTTGTTGAATGTCAGGGCAATTGTTACTCTTGTTTTTGTATGGATATTGGCTTCTAGTTGACAAAGTCAACAATATGCTACAAAGAACATTAGTTGTAAATTTTGCTTTTTGAATATGAATAGAAATCATGGTCGGATATTACAAAAAAACCATTTTTAAAATATTATATTTATATAAGTTTATAGGTGACAATTTAATTGGCAATCATCATGTTATGAAGTATTATGTAAATTATGAGATTCAAGGTTTCAAATCTCCTATGGTTCTCTCTCTCTCTCTCTCTCTATATATATATATATATATATATATACACACACACACAACAATGTACAGATCCAATTAGAGGTCGAGATGGTCAAGTGCTTCACGACACCATTCTCCTGGTGGCTACCCTAGTCACTGTAGATTCCTTCATTTGCAGGAGTCGTTGTCGAAGCCCTTCGTTTGCAGTTGCCACTTGTTTGAACTTTTGTACCCCTCAACTCTCTATGCATGGAGTATTAACCAACCTACTCATGGCTGTCACATGGGTTTAAGGAAAGGCATTTTATCTGTGTTTGGTTGCAAAATTTGGGAACAAGGATGCACCACTAACATCTCTATTTTGGTGGATTACTACTTCAAGGGTATTTCATTGTGGTTTTTGAGAATAGGGTCATCATATCCGTATGTTGTTTTGTTGGTTGTGTGCTTTAATGTAGGCACAATGACTTCCCCAAATAAATTTGTGGAGAAGGCAGAATCATACCCTTCTTAGGATTTGGGGTTTTTGTCCTGAGTGAAAAAGAATGTGGTGCTCTTGATGGAAAAAGTGTTAATGAGAAAGTTCACTGGTTTGTGGCCAATTTATGAAGCTGTTAAAGACTGGGTTTTGATAACTGAGCAAATCATGAACCCCATAGCATTTATTATTGTGGGAATGGATATTATGCGTTTTTATTTGAAAATCAAGAAGAGAAAGATCATATCTATAAGTTGGGTCCCTATTTCATGGGAACCAAAGGTTTGTTTCTCACTAATTAGTCTTTGGAATTTAATCCTATGATGGAAATATCATTTTCACCTGTGTGGATCCGATTTCCTTTCATCCCTCTTCTTTGTTGGGGTGAAGGCATTTTTAACGTACTTGGATATTTCAGTGATCTTGAATAGGGGAACAATTTTTCGTGTTCCCAAACTTGTGTTGAAATGGGTTTCTCAAAGGCCTACCATAGGTGATTAAGCTAAATCTGGATGGTTGGTCTCAACTCCAGGCTCTAGATTACAAATAGGCTCCTTTTAAGTGTAATTTATGCCACGAGTATGGACACTTTGCGAAAAGCTGTCCAAAAGCTTCAACTTCTCGAATCTCTCCAAATACTCCTTTTAATGAAGAGCATGAAGAAACTACACAAGGATTCATTCCCATTAAAAGGAAGCATAAGAAGCATGGAAGAAAAAAGCAGTAGACATGTAAGGAAGAAACTAAGCATTAACCCATTTCCTCAAATAGCTTTGAAGCCTTGAATGCTCCACAAGAAGAAGGTGTGAATATTGAGGCCCAAGAAGATTAACCAAACAATCCTATTCCAAAGGCTCCTCCTAATTTGATTGACGAAGAAGAACCAGTTCAGGACCCTCCAAGGATAACTGCAGTGATGGAAAAGCTTTCCCCAAAGGTCTCTCCTGCATTAAATGATGAAGAAGCTGGTAAGGTGGTCGAGAAGAAGTCCTTCCTATTTAGATGTGCTTAAAAATCATTGTTCCTCACCACTGGTAATAAGAAGCAATGAAAATCATAGTAGGAAGAACTCAGGTCCTGAATCCCGCGGGCCAAGAGGTGGGCCATCTTCTAGTAATTATAGATATGTACTATTTCTGCATTTTATTGAGCAAGCAATTTTCTAAAATACAAAAGACTTAGTTTTGGAACTTTTCCAAAACAAAAGACTTAGTTTTGGAACTTTTCCCTCCCTAGGAGGAGGTTGGTTTCTTAGTTTTTCTATAAATGTGCCATCAATTGAAGCTAGTCAAAATGGTTCACAAGGAGGAAAACATGTAGTAACTCGTTTCCCGAGTAATTGTTGCATCTGACCACAATTTTTAATATAAACACTTCTCATTTTTGTTACACACACACACACACATAGAGAGAGAGATCCAATCACCCAAGATTATTGACCCAACTTCACATCACATTATTATGTGAAATGGTCTATCTAAATTCTTATTAATTTAATAGATGACAAGATTACTTGAAAATAAGGTAATGTTCAAATGATGGGTACAATTTTATTGAAGCAATGAAAGTGTAGTGGGGTGATAGATGAAACTTCAAACATCTTACATATGGTTAAGATATTTTGATTAAAAGATTAAATTTATTTGTTTTAATAAGTATTTAGTATTATTATTCTAATAGTTTATTATGGATATAATATTTAATAACAAAATTAATAATTTATAATATTAGTTAAATAATAATTATATATATGATATAAAACATAGATTTAACAAAAATATGTGAATAACATATAATTCTTTTGGAAGGTTTCTTATGCAACTCTGAGAGTTTCAGCGGATACAATGTTTTTTCTACATTTAGATAGACAGATTGACCAAGTCTTCGCCTTCACTCCCACCCCATGCTTCAAATATCATTGCTATTAACTCATTGGTTGCAAATGGGACATGGAACTAGAAGGAAACACCTTCTTGTTTTGTCAAAACACTGGAAGAAATTCCAAAGGTCGAGGTTTTTGCGCCACAATCAAGAGCACGAGCATGTAACTAGCTGAATGTAGCTTGGTAGGCCAATTCACGACGATCTAGCCCTCCCCGCATTCTGTGAGGTTGTGGGTTGAAAAAAATTGGAAACTCATGATCAAGGGTTCTGTCGTTTCGGCTTTAAGTTGAAAAGTTTTTTCTACCTTCTTTTTCAAGAACAAATATGACTAGGACCTAATATTTCGAAGTGGGTCTTAATTCATGGGGGGCCAAGGGTTATATATAGATCGATGGAGCCCATATTTTAACCCTCAAAATGATGTCCCATCTGTCATCCTTACTTCCTTTGGGTAATGCACTTGGGAAATACATTGATTGAGTCGAGCCACCAGAGAGACTCTTCTCTTGTACAAGGATATGTGTGGAGGTAGATCTAGAAAAGGGGCTCCCAAAGAAATAACCTTAAATCTAGATAGTTGGACTCATATTTAGGAGGTTGACTATGATCAACTTCTTTTTAAATTCAAAGTTTTCCATGAATATGGTCACTTTGCAAGAAGCTACAAAATTAAGCAGGAGTAGCAAAAAAGAGGGAATGAAGGAGAACAATGGCAATAACAAAAGAGAAGAAGAGGCCTAAATAAACAACAAAATAAAATACAAAAGTAGCCAGATCAAAATGGGAACCAAAGGAAAGGAATAACTTACCCTAAGCAATCCACTCTAGAGTGAGACGTAGGTTCCAATAAAGGAAAAAATAAGAAAAATAACAACTCTGAGGCTCTCAATTCGGTGAAGGGGAAATGATTGAAACTAATGTACAATAATAGGTACAAAATTTAGGACTAGGGCATGACCCAAAGAAAAATTATGAATCTATGCCATTGTTGGAAAATGGTTCAATACTATAACAGTGAATAGTGGAATCTTCCTCAAAAGAGGAACAATCCCACTCCTCTTAAAGCTCGAAATTGGGGCCTTTGTTTCTGAGCTTAACAATCAAGAAGTCAGAAGTAGAGAAGGAAAAATAATTAGAAAGGCTCCAATGGAAGTATGGTCAGCAGACCAAGAGGTAAGGCATGAAAAAACAAAGAAGCATAAGGAAATGGGAACATAGGCAACCTTAGATCCAAAACTAAAGGGCTATACAAATACTAGAAAAGGAGGCAACTCAACCCCTCAGCAAGGGGCTACTCATACAACAAGTAATGAGGTTCCTCTCCTAGAATTTAGGGGGATAAGGGTTGGAAAAAAGGAAGGAGGAAGTGAAATATTTGATCAAGAAAGAAAGACCCTTAGTTCTCCTACTTCGAGAGACAAAAACTAGGGATCAAGAGGTCCTCCAAAATCAACACAAGATTTGGAAAGGTACTGGGATTCTTTCCGTTAGTGTAAGAGGATTTTTAGGAGGTATGTCCACCATATGGTCTCAATATTCACTTAGATTGTGAGAATATAGTTTGACATCTCACTTTTTGGCTACTCGTTTCCTACATATTCCTTCAAATCAAGTATTCTCCATTGTCAATATATACATGCCTATTCAATTTAGAGAAAAACATGATTGTTGGAATTCCTTAGTGGCCCTTTGGGAAATGATTCTTGGATCAAAATGTATATTGGGTGTTGACTTCAATACAACCCTACATCAGTGGGAGAAAAAAGGGGGATCCCACATTCAAGATCAGTTCCAAGAACATTTAAAAGACCTTACCCATAAATTAAATTTGTTAGCTATAAAGAATTCCACTAACAAATTCACTTAGAGAAATAAGCAGACTAGACTAGGCCATATTGCTGTCCGATTAGACAAATTTTTAATTTTAGGTTCATTCTTATCCCAAAAATTATTGGCTAGTTCCAGAATCCTCCCTTGAATTAGTTCAAATCATAGGCTGATGTCTCTTGATGTCTCAGAAGACATTGACTTAGGGCCACCACCCTTTCGTTATTTTCCAATTTAGGCAAACTCACCAAACTTCAACGATCTAATGAAGAAGGTTTGGAGCAAGTGGGTAATGGGAAGCCCGGTTATGATATGGGAGAAAAATATCAAGCATTTGAATATTGCATTAAAACAATGTGCTCGAGACCAACAACTAGAAAACAGGGAAAAATACAAGTACATGAAAAAATAATGGAAATTATATAGGATAAGATGGAGAATGAATTAGTGATGCATGATCTGCTGCAAGAAGAAAGAGAAGAATTTGCAAACTAGCATAAAGCTCTCAAAGAGGAAGAATATAATTGGCATTTAAAATCTATAAGCATTAGGTTAAAGGTTAGAGATATGAACACAATTTTTTTTCACAAGCAAGAAAAAAATCTAGTTTGGAAAAATACTATTAAAGAGATCATTGTGAAAGGTATACAAATTTCAGATTTTGCATCACTCAAAGAGGAGGCAATATGTCACTTCAACAATTTGTATAGTTCAACATGCCCTGTTAGCCCTGAAGCAAAACAATCAATGTTGGAACATATTGCTGAGTTTATTTAAAAGGAAGGAAATGATGCACTGCAAAAAGAGCCTACTAAAGAAGAAATTCACCAAGGTGTCTTTTCCTTCAATCTGGACAAAGCACTAGGATCAGATGGATTCTCTGCTCATTTTTACCGACAATTTTAGGAGGTAATAAAATTTGGTTTTTACAAAATGGTGGGTTATACATTAAAGAATGATTATATGTTGGGGGGAGGGGATAAATTATTCCTTTTTAACCCCGATCCTAAAAGATCTAAATCATGCTTCCTTTTCAAGATTCCAACCGATATTACTCTATAATGTCTCTTCTAAAGTGATCTCAAAGTTTTTTTCCAAAAGGCTTAAGATTATTCTACCTAGAATTATCTCAAAAAATAAGGGAAGATTTGTGCATCAAAGACATATTTTGATAATATCATCTTGGATCAAGAGGCAATCATCTCCAGTGAAAATCGGGAAGACAAAGGCATGATCATCAAACTAGATATGGAAAATGCCTTTGATAGAGTAAGTCATGAATTCCTCTTCAAAGTGATGGAAAAATCTGGATTTGATGCTAAATTTACTTGATGTGTTTCTTTATGTATCAAATTTCCATGGATACCCCCTTTGGTTAATGGAAGAATGGTTGGTTTCTTCCACACCTCTTGAGGGCTTCGTCAAGGCCGCCCTATATTTCCTTCCGTATATAATATCATGGCAGATTCTCTTAGTTGCAAGATGGAAAATGAAAGGATATCACTTTCAATTTGTTGATGGCACACTCTTATTAAGGGGTGCCTCCACAATAATAGCTAGAAGTTTTTTTTTTATTCCTTTCTTGAAGCCTCTAGAGGCTAAGTACATTTAAGGAAATCTCAAATATATACATGGAATGTATCATTAAAGTTGCAAAGACAAATTGGAAGAATTTTGCGTCAAATAGTTGAATCATGGAAGGAATTCAAATATTTAGGAACTCCAATCTATCTGAAATCCCATTCATCACAAGCATGGGAAGGAGTCGCAACAAAATTTAAAGGGAAATTTACCTCTTGGGAAGCTCAATGGCTCAACCTTGTTGGGTGTGTTTTCCTTATCAAATCATATCTCTCAGCTCTATATTTATGCCAATTCTCATCTCTCCTTGCTCCACATAGCATCCTTTCATCTTTATCAAAACAAACCTGCAAAATCCCATGGGAAGATGGTAAGGAAAACTCCAAAAAAATCCATATTCTTAAATGGGATCTAATGAAGGCCCATAAAAATCATGGGGGATGGGGAATATGAGATCCATTGCTAATGAATAAGGCAATATGAGAAAAACTAGTTTGGAGATTTTTCAGCCAGGAAGAAGAATGATGGAAAGTAGCCTTGAAGAAAAAACATCAAGGAGAAAGAACTTGATGCCTATTTTGTGATCAAAGAAAATTTACATTGAATGACATCTCCAATTGGGATGAAGTTGGAAATTAGATGATTTAGAACTTAACCAATGTTCCACCAAATCTCTAGTGCTTTGCTACCAAGCTTTGTGAATGAATGATAGGTTGTGATCCCTAGAGAAAGGAAGATAAAGATCAAATTGGTTGGAATGATTTATAGTATTCAATCAAGGAAGGCTATGTGACATTTTTCTTTTAGTCCAACATGCCTCCAAAACTTATCATTTGGAAAAAAATATGGAAGACTAATGCTAATCCAAAGGTGAATTCCTTCTATTGGCTCCTTACACATAAGAAAATATTGATACTTAGGAGCCTGAGAAAGAGAGGCATTTATGGCCCCTCCAGATGTTCTCTCTGCGAGAAGAAAGTGGAAGCTATCTCTCATATTTTTTTGGAATGTGAATATATAAAAAGGGTATGGATGGAGGCAACATATCCTCTCCACAGCAAGGTAAAATGGCCCTATGATCTATAATAATTCTTCTCACGTTGGGAAAAAAAATTACAAAGGCAATCTTATACGAACAACTCTTCTCAAAATTTATTGGAAATATCTTCCCAAATTTATAGGATGGAAAGTTTGGCTTGCTAGGAATAATGCAATCTTTAATAACAAACTTACTCCTCCCCAAAGAACTACAATTAAAGCATTATATTGTATGCTGAATTTGAGGCGCAAAAGCACGATTGTAGCTCCCCTACGGAAGAGTTGGATCAACCAGAGTAAGTATAGCTAAGTAAATTGATAAGTATCGATTACAACCCACAAATTACTAGTTTGAATTAACAAATTATGGTAGAATGTTGAAGCTTAGAATGGCAAATGTAGAATTCAAAACTTGGACGAATAGTAGACAAGGATGGATTCTTTATTTTGATGGCACATACAAATTAAATATAGGAGTGGTAGGAGGGAGAGGGGATATTTATGGCCTAGAGGATGATGAAGTGTTCGATTAATCATGGGGTCTTGGTCATATGATAGATAATCAACGAGGGATTCATGGTCTTTGTCAAGGTCTCTTGATTACCAAAGAAAAGCAGGTGAGAGAGCTCACAATTCTAGGAGACTCCCTCCTTATTTTGCAATATTTAGTTAAAGGCTTAATGTCAAAGGAAAAATATCTGGAAAATGTCATGAAAAGAACACAAAAATGGTAAAATACATTCCAGAAATAACATGTTTTCATGTATTACGAGACCATAACAAAGAAGCTAACAAGATCTCTAATGATAGATGCAAATTCAAAGCAGGAGAATTGTGCATCATTTTTTTTTTTTGCATGTGGTTCACGAGCACCCTAGTCAGTGAGTGATCGCTACGTCCACGAAAAAGTCTGGGCGATAGCTAGGCTAAATCGCCCCTCGGCCTACTGCAAGACCTGACCCCAAGGGCTTCGGGTGGATTTGACCCTGTGACCTCCCGATGGCGAGGCACGGTTTTTGACCAACTGAGCTAACCCTTAGGGCTGAGAATTGTGCATCAATAGCCAAATTAGCCCATCAATTATCCCTTAATGGATTCTAATAAATAAAAAAATAACTTAACCTAGCGGCAAATCAACTCACCAGCTCAGGTTCATAGTCATCAAGGACTTTATTATCGATCAATAGTTTTATGTTTTGTAAATATTGTGTTATGACGGGGCTATTTTGTAAGGTATAAACCTGCTGAAACCCAATATTTGTCTCTCAACAATATGCTCCTCAGGAAATTTTAGCATATCTCTTGGACGAGAGAAAAATGATAGAAACTTTTAAGAAGTTGATGTGTAATTCTTGATGTATTTGTCATGAGCCAAACCCAAATTTATATAAATAAATATTAAAATACTTAAAAGTAATAATTAAATGTGTAAAACATGTGTATATATATATAATAAACTTATAAATAAAAAAATCAATAAATTTAAAATATTTGCAATAAAATAAGTGTCATTAACTCTGCAATGTTTTGCATATGCAATCCTAGCTATTGTCTAGTACCTCAATCCACATGGTGTCAAGCTTAGGAGGGCCAAGCCTTCCTTTGCCTTGTATAGCTCCAATTACTGCTACTTTAAACGTGATTATTTCCACTTCTTTGAGCCCTTATAGAGATTGATATTTTTGGTTTGTTAAAAAACCAGATGATATTCCTATGTTGTTGATGCAAATCTGTCTTGAACCATGGCCTCAAGAATTGCATATTGTGGGTTCATAGGGTAGTTCACTAGGATTTGGCCCTCCCCCAAGATCTTGAATTCTTTGATTTATAAGAATTGATGCTCGTTGACTAAGAGGAATTCTTTTTTTGGTAAATGGTTTTTCACAAAAAAAAAATCTCAAGGTCTTCACTGGGAAAATGATGGCAAGGGTTTGGAGGCGAGGGTTTCGGGCGGAACCGCGATCAGGTCACGGTTAGGGAGACTGCAGACAGGCCTTCCCTGCACAAGTGTAGGCGTAGGAAACCTCTCCTGGTTGACTAACAGCTGGAGGTTGGTGTCGTTTTGCTTTAGCGCTTAGTTAGGAGATAATATCATCGCCGGAGCTGCAGGTTTTCCGTTTTTCCGTTTTCAAGAGAATAGGGTAAGGGCACTTGACATCTTGACTGTTTGTTGTCGCTTTTCTCGGAACGACTCCCTAAACCATGGTTAACCCTAATGAATTGGTGGATTTGGACCCGGAATTGGAGGATATTCTTTCAATGTGGGGAAAGGATCCTACAATCCAAAACGTGGAGCATTATTTTGGAGCATACAAGCTGTCGAGGACGAAGTCTTTTTATCAGGAGGTAAATCCTTCCTTTCTGCATTAAAGCAAGGATTCAGGCAGCGAAGCCATTAGACTTCGGAACCAGGCTTTTCACAAGCAGGTGGACGGGGAGACAGCGGCGGATGGGTCGACAATAGGCGCTCTTTTTTCTGAGAACAAGGGTAAAACAATGTCAAGCCGGAACTTTCCCTCAAAGGGCTTTGAAGACATAGTAAATTTGGGGCTTTCTTCAGGTTTCGGTAAAGCAAGGGGTCCTTGAGGGTTTCTTCTGTTCTCTAGGGTTTCTTTGCCAAGAGAACCCCCTTTTTCTAAAGAAAATCCAGCAGGAGGCTTCGAAGGTCAAATTGACAACCCAGTGGGAGAGCCGGGAGGTCTCGATGGTGCGTCAACGGGTCATCATTCTTCAGGGAACCCCGCTCCCGTTTTCTCTGCCCTTGTTCAGTCACAGCCGGAGGTAGACTTCCCTGCGGACACGAATCAGGAGGAACCAGAATGGATCGATGGTCTTGGGGAAACTAGGGCCTCTGTAGAAGATTTAAGGAAAAAAGGGGAGAAAAGAAAATCCCAAAGGCCGATTGGATCTCAGGAGCTTGAAGGGAACTTAGTTTTAGGCATGGAAGTCTCTATAGAAGAAACCCTAGAAGTAGCAGAATGCACCCTAGTCGGAAGGGCGAGAGGTAAGAAACTTTCGCCAGAAGTTCTTCAAGCCTGGGGAGAACAACGTTTCGTTTCTGATAGACCTCTATGGTTCGAGGCTCAAGGTTTAGCTAAAGGGTGGTTCATGTTCCGGTTCGAGGATAAGGAGGCGGCAGAGTGGGTGCTTGAACGAAACTGGATTATAGGGAACATACCGGTTTTGCTGAAAAAATGGAGCCCCCTTTTTGATGCTATCAAAGAGAAAACAGATGTGTTCCCGGTATGGGTGAGGGCACCGGGCCTCCCCTCGTTTCTATGGACATAAGCTATGTTTAAAGCCATCGCAAACAGATTGGGATCCTTCTTGGAAGCAGACATGTCTTTTCTGGAGACGAAGAACAGAGCGATGGCCCACATTCTAGTGAGCCTTAATCCGAGTAGAGGTCTTGCCAAAAAAATTAATCTGCAATACAAAGATTATGTGTTCGAACAGATCTTGGATTACGAGCACTTGCCCTTTAGGTGCCACCTTTTTCATGAGTATGGGCACCTTGCTAAGGATTGCCCGTTGTTTAGAAGAAGGAGGCGTATTCGGAGGACCTCAGTATTCATGGAACCAGTTTTCAATCACGCTCAAGCTTCTCAGGAGAAAGAAGGTATAGCGAAACAGACAACTAAAGAAATGGAGATTGAGGGGACTCAGAAAGAGCCAGCGTCTGAAGACCCCCAGATCCAAGAGGCGGCACGGAACACTGAACCACATCTGGCGGAAGCAGAGGAGGAGATTGAAAAGGTCGCATCGGCAGTTCAAAATCCAATCAGCGATTCTGAAAAGGGTATGTGCTCAGGTCCCCCTCTTTTTTCTCTATAATCTCCCGAGCATAATTCAGCTTCTATGCATATTTCGCCATCAAACACACCCTCTCATAACAAAGGCCTAAACGAGATCATTGAACCTGCAAAGAACTCTGCTGATATAGATTCTATTTTGGCTGCCATGCCGTCTCTTGATTTGAATTGTGAAGATATGTGGCCCCCTCTTGTTTCCCCGGTTCATCACACCCCGTGCCCCTATAACCTTAGATCTATGGGAGGAAAGCCCGGGTTGTCCGATGTAGTTGGAGGCTTAGGACAGTCGACCTCTCATGGTTCTGCCAAGAACAAGAGAGGTAGAAAATCAGACCTTTCTAAGGCAAAACTAAAAGCCAAGTTGGATGTAGCAGATGGAAAACAACACTCTATCCCTGGGGTTCTTAGAGCAGTGCAGACCCCCGAATTTGTTATAAAATGATTTTGTCCTCCTGGAACTGTAGAGGTTTGGCCAGTAAACCTAAGAAATTGGCCCTGAGAGACTGGATGCTAAATTCAAAAGCTGACATTCTTTTTCTCCAAGAAACTTTGAGGAAAGGTACAGAGGTAGAAACAATGCTAAAGGCTCTGCTGCCAGGATGGAACTTTACAGCAATAGATTCATCAGGCCATTCGGGGGGTCTTGCAATTGGGTTCAAAGAAGGAAGAATTAAGATCATTAATCAATGGGGGACGAAGCAAGTTATGGGCATGGAGGTTTTTTCTCCTGATTTCTCCCATCCCCTTTTAATTGTAAACATTTATGGCCCTTGTCAAGGAAGGGAGAATTTCTGGGACGATTTGATGGCGAAATCTTTGATGAAGTCTTCTCTGTTGATTGTGGGGGGTGACCTAAACTTCTCAATAGGAAGGGCAGAGGCATGGGGTCCTTCGGCCAGGGAACACCCTTTGTCGGATTTCTTCCACAATATCCTCTTGGATAACAACCTCATAGATCCCTCCCCGATCAAACTCAAGCCAACCTGGAGGAACAGAAGAGCAGGGGAGGATCGGATCGCCAAAAGATTAGATCGTTTTCTACTATCTGAGGACCTAATCTCAAAAGCACCTATTCTCAGGCAGTGGGTTGAGGAGGTAGGCAACTCAGATCACTTCCCTATTTTTTGGATCTCTCTTCCCCCCCCAAAGCCCCCTGCCCTTTAAATTCAATTCTTCCTGGCTTCAAGATCCATCCTTCAATAAACTTTTTAAGGAAACGTGGATCCATCCAGACAGAAATGCAAGAGAGGACAAAAGCTTCATGTTCATGGAGAATCTCAAAAGATTGAAGAAAGCGACAATATCTTGGGCAAAGGACAGGAAGCTGAAACAGAATGAAGAGCTGTTTAAAATCAGGGAGGAGTTGAAGAAATTGGAGAGCATTGAGGAGGATGGATATATCTCGCAGGCTTCAAAGGATAGAATCCTTCATCTGGAGAAGCTTCAAAACCAAATTCTCTTGGACAAGGAAGAAGAATGGAGGCTCAAGAGTAGGGCAACATGGTTAAAATCAGGACATGAAAATACTAGTTTTTTTCACAACTATGCAAAAGGAAGAAAATCTGTAAATACCATTTGGAGCCTTAAAGATGAAGAAGGAAGGGAGGCCAACTCTTTTTCAGACCTCTCGGGTTTAGGACAGAGACATTTTCAGAGAATTTTCTCAGATCCGGGAGAGGCCACCATAGCAGAAGTCATTAGAACAGCTCAATGTTTCCCAAGATTTGTCGAGGAGGAAGAAGCAGAAGAGCTATCAATCCCTGTTTCCAAGGAGGAGGTTGAAGCAGCTATGAAAAATATGGCTAAAGACAAAAGTCCCGGACCTGATGGCTGGACTATTGAACTTTTTCTCTCTTTCTTTGACCTAATAGGCTCTAAAATCACCGATGTAGTAGAAGAATCAAGACAGAAAGGAGAAGTCTACAGGCCTTTTAATTCAACCTTTATAGCTCTCATTCCAAAGAAGGATGACCCGGAGAGCTTCGAAGACTTCAGACCGATCTCCTTGTGTAATTGTATTTATAAAATCATTGCCAAGGTGATAGCTATCAGAATTGTCCCTATCCTGTCAAGAAACATCTCAATGGAACAATTTGGTTTTTTGGATGGAAGACAAATTCATGAAGCCATTGGAGTAGCTCAGGAGGTAATTCACAATGTCAAACAAAAGAAAAAGAAGGGTGTGGTTCTTAAAATAGATATCTCCAAAGCATACGACCGAATCAACTGGCTTTATCTCCGGATGTTGCTAACTCATTTGGGCTTCAACTATTCTTTCATCAGCTGGATAATGGGATGTATCACAAATGTTAGTTTTGGTGTTCTGATCAATGGAGCAGCCTCCCCATTCTTCAAAAGCCAAAGAGGCCTTAGGCAAGGCTGCCCTTTATCTCCTCTCCTGTTTCTTCTAGTGGCAGAAGGGCTAAGCAGATTGATTCACAAAGCCAGAAGAGAGGAGAAGGTAAAAGGTATAGAGGTAGCAATAAATCTTTTCATCACTCATCTGCTTTTTGTTGATGACATTTTGATTTTCACTAATGGATCATATAATGAACTTAAGGAGTTTAAATGCATTTTCGATCTATTTCTGAAAGCTACTGGAATGCAGATAAACTCTAGGAAATCTCAAGTTTGTGTGGCAGATTTTGATAGAAGAGAAAGATCCATGATGGCCAATCTTTTTCCCTTCCACCTTCATCCACTAGACTCCCCCTTCAAATATTTGGGTTTCTGGCTAAAGCCGGCAGCATATAAGAAAGAGGATTGGAACTGGCTCATAGCAAAGCTAGAAGCCAGAATTACTCATTGGAGTTTCAAGTGGCTCTCCAGAGCCGGCAGATTGACCCTCATAAAATCTGTCTTGTTATCCATCCCAGTATATTGGGCAGCTTTAACCTAGGTTCCCAAAGGAGTGATGGAGAAAATCAGAAGGTTGTGTTGTAGATTTTTATGGGCAGGATCAAAAGAAAATTTCGTTCTTCACTGGGTGGCATGGGAAAAGCTGGCTAGGCCAAAAGAATGGGGAGGATGGGGAATTAAAAGGCTCCCTGAGTTCAGTCTTTCCCTAGCAGCTAAATCAGGCTGGAGATTAATCTCGATGGAGAATATTTGGATAAGGGTGGTTAAAAGAAAGTATATAGATCCAGTTCCTTTGGAAGATTGTATTCGGAACCAGGAAAAGAAAAAGAAGAATATCTCAGTCATTTGGAAGGCCACGGTGGAGGCTTTCTCTATGATCGAACAAGGTTTGGTATGGAAAGTGGGAGATGGAAGTCATATTAGAATTGGCAGGGACCCTTGGGTAGGTTGTAATGAAGCTTTTGCTTTGTCACCTGGTTTTCTCAGACATCTTGATAATAAAGGAATTTTCACTCTAAACCAGGTGGAGAAAGTAGGCCACTCTACCATATGGGTTCAGGCTTGGAAAAATGATGAAGAACTAGGAATAAACATGAAATGGAAGAACGAATGGGCTTCTTTCATTAAAGAACTTCATCATTCAAATGTCAGGCTTAAAAACGAACCTGATCTGCTGATTTGGGCGCAGGGGAAAACAGGTGAATACTCCCCAAAAGATGGTTACACCTTCTTAATGAAAAAGAAAGGTTGGGGAATACCAGAGTGGTGGTCGAAAAACATATGGAAGTTAAAATGCCCAGCTAAGGCCCGGATTTTCCTATGGTGCATGCTAAAAAGAAAAGTCCCAACCTGGGACATTTTACAAGCCAGATACTTAGTTGGGCCAGGGAGGTGCCCATTATGCAAATTAGAAGAGGAATCAATAAGCCACCTCTTTACATCTTGTGCAGTCTCTTTAAAGATATGGGAAGAGTTAACCTGCTTGCTCAATGTAAAGGCACAGTGGGGGTTAGATCCTTTGGAAGAAGCCTGGAGGAAATGGTGGCAAAACTATCCAGAGGGAAACATGAGAAATCTACCTCTTATATTTTTTTGGGGAGTATGGCTAGCGAGGAAAAAAAGTTTGTTTCAATACAAGGACACCCCCAAATCCGCCATAGCCATAAATTGTGTAGCCATTTACTCTGCCATCCTGATCCCTGAAGCTAAAAATCCACAAAATCGTGACAAGCCTGTTACTATCCAGGAGGGCATTCCTTGGGCTTATTTTGACAGAGCATCCCAGAATAACAAGGCTGGAGCAGGACTGTGCATTCATATGAATCCTGACCACTCCTTAAAAGCTTCTATAGGGCTAGGACCTGGAACAAATAATTATGCTGAGCTGTCTGCCTTGCGCCTTCTCCTTTGCTGGTTACTTCAAAGAAACATCTTTACAATTCAAATCTTCGGAGACTCTCTGAATGCCATAAAATGGGTTAATGGGAATGCATCATGTCAAAATCAGATTCTGAAGACACTTTTATAAGAAATATTGTCTTTAAAGTCATCTTTTAACAGCATTACCATCTGCCACATTTACAGGGACAAAAACGAGGAAGCAGATCATCTTTCTAAGGCTGGTTTACAGCAAGATATGGGCAGCTGGTCAATAGTAGAACTCAGTCAG
>APFE031539412.1:0-20090 GCA_000404065.3 Pinus taeda
ATCACATTGTTAGGATTTGGTCGACGTTTTGAACCTTGTCTTGAGGACCAAATCCTAACAATATGATTAATCCGAAAGGCTTATTTCTACATTATGGATCACAAAAGTCTTAGATCTAACATAAAAAATATTAGTTAATCATATTTATTAATTTTTTGTTATGGCACTTACAATATTTTATTAACTTTTTTATTTTTGTGATGAAATCTGTCTTTGTTATTTTTTGTTTAATTAAACTATATTTAAACTAAGCCGCATGTACTAGCTACTATGTGTTTAATTTTTCTTAAATTCAAACTTCTCATTCCTATAAAATATATAATTAAATAAGAAATAAATATAATATTAAGAATTTTAATTAAAATTTTAATCAAATTATATATATATTATATATTAATATAATATAATATAAACAACATTTTAAAATAAAATAAATATGATATAAATGAAAATGTATTTGAATATATTTATTTTTAGATTTTAATATAATATAATTATAAGGGAAAAAATTGTTTACGAAATATAAATGAAATGGGTATTTCAGTTATTTTAAATTTTTAGTAACAAAAATAGTAGAAAAAATTATTTTTTTTTAAAATAAAAATGAATTAATTTTTTAACTATGTGCCCTCACCACTTTGGGAAATATGAATTAAATTTTTAATAAATTTATTTTGAGTTTTTAATTGATTTTTTAGTTTTTTTGTTATGAAAGTTTTAAAATTATTAGTATGTTTAACTTTTGAGTTGAGTTGTTACAATCTAAGGGTGTTTAAGTTATCAAAAATACTTTGGGATCATACCTGGTCTTGGCCATTTTAGCCCTTAACATGGCTACATTTTTTTCCCATGGGATTTCAAACAACAAACCTTCACATCATAGCACACCCTCTCAAGAGCTAGATGGGTGACATAGCATCATCTCTTTGAAACATTGGGGCTCCAAGTGCAAGTGCAATCCCTCCCTAGTCATCCTGGGGTTGACCAGCATCATCCAGGCTCTAGATCAAGAAATTTCTATCGAAGAGTCTGAAGGCTAGCTTGGGGGTGTGATTGGTCTGTTGCGTAGCATATCAAGTAAATATAACATGAAACAATAGGATGTAATGCCCTATAATAATAATAATAAATAAATAAACTAATATTAATATTAACATATATTAAAATATTAATAAAAAGAAAAGATAATATATATATATATAGAGAGAGAGAGTAAGTAAAGCTAACAAAAATAAATAAAAAGAATAAAATAAGAAAGAGTTAAATTAAGAAAAATACTAAATTAAGTAAAACTTAAAACAAAGAAATAAAAGTTGGCATGTTGACTAATGGATTATGTGCATGTAGATCACTTTCCAACCCCTTTCCATTTTTGGAACCGTTTGTTCTATTTTAATGGACGGAGAGGGGGATGAGAGTATTCATTCTTTTGGAAGAAAAGTGTTGTGAGACAAAGGATACCATGGCAGTGGTAATTGATTGAGGGCTTGGGGGTGGTCAACTGTATAAAGATTATGTGTAGATGAAACTACAGTTGGGTGGAGAGTCATCTCCAAAAACTTTATCATGGTTAACAGGAATCAAATAGCATTCAACTTTGAAATCACAAGTAAGGAATATCGTCACTATAGCCAAATCGTCTTTGCTCGTGTTTTTCAAAAATTGTATTCTAATTAGTTGAATAGTTTGCGTGTTGATTATTAATCGCATAAATTGATATAATTAATTATATATTTTAAATCTCGAGTTGTTATATGTAATATAAAGTTACAACCCTTGAAACTTATGAACCCTAACATACATATTTACTTTTGTTAAAGTCTATTATATAAATTGAATTTTAAGTTAATTATCCATAATAATATAAATATATAAAAAATACGAATTCAAATCTATCTTATTCTCTTCTTAAAATAATAAAAATTAAAATTATTTAATATTATTTTATTTTGTAAATAAATAGAATGAATAGAGTAAACATGAGAAATCTCTTCTAGTCTCAACGGTTAGCTTAGTTGGTCAAAATCAATGCCTCGCCATCGGGAGGTCACAGGGTCCAATCTCCCCAAAGCCCTTGGGGCCAGGGCTTGCTAGTGGGCCGTAGGGCTAGATTCCCTTCGAGGTCGATCAACCCAGATATTTTCGTGGACGTAGCGCCACCCATTGACCAGGGTGTTTGTGAACCACAACCTAAAAAAAAATGAGAAATCCCTTCCAATTATATTGCAATAAAACATATAAGATTTTATTATAAACAAAACAGAGAGAACTTAATCTATGATATATTTTAGAAATGAATCTTGATATATTTTATAAATGAATCTTAACAATTCAATATAAGATTTGACCTTTTTAATAAATTATTGTAATAATATCATATGTGTAAGTGGTTCAATTTCTAGTGAAGCGTGTGTATAAGCTTTGGTTTGTATTTTACATAAAAACGATGGATTAATTCAATGTATTTGCTAGCTAACTAATTGACACAACAAAATAATTGCTATAATGGCGCTGCTCAAATTTGAAGCATGGACCTTCATGAGGTTAAGCTTGTGATAAACATGTTGTGAGATGAGTATATAAGTTTTGGGAGATTGGACCCTGTGACCTCCTGATGGCAAGGCACTGATTTTGACGAATTGAGCTAACTTTTGGGGTTAGAAGAGATTTCTCATGTTTATTCTATTCATTCTATTTTTTTACAAAATAAAATATACAGCTTGAGTGGGCTTAATGGTTAAGAGCATGTGTTTCCTCCTAAGAGGTCACAAGTTCAAAACTAGAGGGGGTAGAGTATGTATATCTTTGTTGACTTAGCAGTCAAATCGCTGCATAGAAGTAAGTTTCTTGTCCCACAAACAAGTGGATCTCATACACCAATTTAGTTGTCTGACTTAACTGTGACTTTAAAATATATATATATAAAAATATATATCCACTATACAAATGGTTCTTTGGCTAACGTGACTTTTAGTATATATATATATTATATATAATATATATATATAATATATATTCCACTATACAAATGGTTCTTTCTTCTCTTTAAATAACACTTAGCATCACTCGACCCAGGGTTTACAAGATTGGAGTTTAGGATTGGAATATATTTATTATTATAAAGCCATGAATAATTTAGCAAACGGTGGAATTAAATTAATAAATAATAATAAGATGCGGATTTTATATAAAATTTATTTTAACACTGGACTAAGATCTTGCGAAAGGAAATTACCAAAAAAATTCCATGTAATCCATGTGCAAAAAAATTGACATATGTCGACCTGTAATTAATGAGGAGAAAGTCAAGCGTATGAAGACCCAGTGGAGAGCCCAACGACAAAAAGTTTGTTCCCTCATCTCACTGCATCAGTGGTCCCTCATCCAAATATGTCGGAGATTAGGGTAGTAACACACGCCGCATATGAGACGATAAGTGGTTTTTGAGGCACCCACAGCTATGAGAAGCAGTTTGCTTTACAGAAAAATCATTCTTTAGTAAGAAAAGAAAGATCCCCTTGTGACCACGAAGTTGTTGGTTTTATGACAACATAACGCATAACAAGGGTCACAGTTAATCCTATCTTACTCAACCTCCACTTAATCCTATCTTAATCAATCATTTCTACTCACTTTGTAATTAATTTAATTTACTTGGTCACTAATTTAATATCTGGTCTACAATATTTGCCTCCATCAAAACCATTTTGCCTTTATCAATTATTTGGTCTACAATATTTGAATAGATAAGCTTCTTATTTGTGTTGTGAAAACACACATATATTATGGAAGCTATATGGCTTATGGAGAAATTAAGAAATGTTTTATTTCTGTGTTTTGGAAGATTTTTGTACTTTTTGTATGCTTAAAGGAATTATTGTTGGTTTCAAAGTTTAAATATCTTAAGCTATTGGGTGCTCCTTGAAATATATTTTTCGTGGCATCTTATAGTTTCATATGTTTTGCAAGGCATGCAACAAGTCTAAAATTTTTAGAATAAATGATTTACATTTGGTGTTTGACAAATTTTCTGAATGAATCACTTGGAGTTTATGTATCCACCAGTGACATTACATTGAAATTATTATGCCAAACAATACCTTTCTTAACTCTCTATAGCAGTGTAATGTTATACCCTGATGTTGGTTTTGTCAGTTTAATGTTATACCCTAAGTTTGAAGTTAGAACCATCATTGCCCTCCTTTAGAGTGGTGGATATTGAAGTATTTTCTATGCAAATTATTCATTGGTTTTATGGATACCTCTAGTGTTATTTATATGATGCCCACATTTCAAAAAGCATGTCTTTTTATTATAGAGCATGAAATGTGTTTCCTTTCTCTTTGTTTTTTTTATATTTATATATAGATCTAATATATACCTTATTTTATAAATATATATAATATATAATAAATAATATACAGTAATAGTTTACATGGAATGTGAAATAGAGTTTTAATATATATATATATATATAAAAGTGTGTTTATATTTATATTTTTGTCAAGAAAAATCAAAATGTTATGTAGAGACAAAGATTAGACAAATTAAATAAAGTTTATTTAATCAAGTTGTTAAGATGGTGAAATCAATCCAAGACTTCAAACAATCATAACTCTCCAACCATGAGACGAAATCTAGTGAATTTTTTGTTGTTGGAAAATTCTAAGAGATGCTGAGATAATGGTGCAAAAAAAATTGAAAATCAAGGAAAGCTAAAATCAATCAAAATAAAGCAAGATAAAGCAATTTTAAAATTTATTACAAAAATTTAATTGGGATCCCCTTAAATTTCTGAGGAAATTAAGGGGAGGTGTTGAGGCCTCAACACAACAACAAGAGCATAATTGGTCTTGGATATGACAAGGATGTTTATTTCACCTTCTCGAATATTCAAAACCCATGAAGTTGCATAGTGTTAGATTTCTTCAAGATAGCTCATCTTCACATGCACCTCTTCCAACCACATTAGATTTGTAGATGCCAACATTATGATCAACTTGGCCATGTGAACAATCAATGTTTTGATCTTCACCCTTATGAGCATTGTGGTAAACATACCCATCATTCAAAAAGATGTTCCAAAAGCAAGACAGTTGTAACAGAAAATATTCACCTTGGATGGATCACTTCTTAGCAATGGTATTCAATAGTCAAGAAGATATATGTGATACTTTAGAGTTCAGTCTCGAGTATTGGCACGTCTTGTAGTAGAGATATCTTTATCTTCTCACCTTGTATCTGACAAGGGGGTAATTGGTGGTAAGATACCAGATTTGAAGATATATCAAGTGAACCTAAGCCACAACTTGAACCAAAGCCAACTACCATAGCCCAGAGCTAGAGTTAGCCATTGGCCATATTTAGAGTTTTAGATTGCAGATTACTGTGGTGTGATTTCTGAATGGAGTTCGGATTTTCCACAGTGTTCATGTTTTGTGGTCGACGTTTCGAGTCTGCACCTAGACTCATATTTAGAGTTGTACCTAGAGACAAAGTCATGCTCCATGAGCATGTTTTTGGTTAGTTTCTAGGCTTAAACTACCACCGGCAGAAGAATTTGGTTTCTGCTACATCAATTTGTAGTCATCTTCAAACAATCATCAAGTAGCACTTCCACTTTGCAAAAGACTTCAACTTATAGCCAAATTTGGAGTTGTTCCAAGAACTACTTCAAGCATAGTTCCATAGTTAGTGGTCAGCCTTAAACCATCGCCAATAGAAATTTTAGGTTCTTCTACCTCATTTCGTATGTGGTCTTCCTTAAACCACCATTTCAAAGAGCACATCTAGCCATTGGCTACCATGCACTTTTGTATTTCATCTCTCTTATTGGACTCATATACACCCCTTTGAATTAAGGGGGGAATGTTGGAAACCTAATACATCAGGGTTGGTGTGGAGAAATTACAACATTCATTGAAGTCCGAGCGACCTCTTAGAAGATGAAAACCAAGGGTCAAAAAACTATGTACTAATATGTATATCTTGTGAATAGAATGCAATCAAATGAATTTATCTAAATTCTTCCTATTACTTTTGTGTGTGTTTAATAGTAAAAATAGACCAAGATATAATATAATCATTTTTCCTTTCACTAAGTCATTTATACCATACATGTTGGTCTTGTTCTAAAAACATGGATGCAATATTTATCTTTTGTAAAGATTCCACTTAGTTTAGATCAAAGTATTATTTTATCTAGAATATCCATGTTATAGGATTGTTACCATCAAATTTCCTCATATCGATATATGGAATTTAGTAGTTCTTTGGTATTGGCTTGAAGCCATGATGACGTGGATTATGGATTGAAAATCAATGATTATGGCTCAATGATTCAATATTTGTTCTATCTTATTGTGATATCATAGTATCCACATGTGTTTGAGTCTCAAAATCACGTTCCTCCTTATTTTCATTATTTTCTTGGATCTCCATATCCCTTTTATGGATATATTATTTCTTCCTCAATGGACTTTTGTATATTTTCCTTAATATTTTGTATTTTTCCTTATTTTAATTCATCTTCTTTTCCATTTTATCTATCTTTTCTATAAGGTTTTCTTGAGAACCTAATAAATCCATCTTTTCAAACATACAACCATCAATTTCATTAACTTTCTTCTCTAATTGAGAGAACCTAAATTCTAAGTCTCCACTTTCTTCATAAGTCCTAGATAACCATTTAAGATGTTTAATTGTTGTTGTGGTTTTGGAAATCTGTTAGGAGCCATGTGATAAAATAATAATAGTACTCATATTTGTCACAAATTTTAGTCACCAAAAAGAATTGATCTTCTAAAAATAATTATGTTGCTTGTAATTTATGTACCTTTAAACACTTAATTTGAAAAATATATGAATGGGTAACCTTTTCCATGATATATCTTTGAGATTTGAGCTCTTATGAATTTTAAACTTTAGTCTGTAATACTCTGATAAATCATCTTTTTAACCCCATTGGTTTGATTAGAATTAGATGTGCCAAGTGAAAGAATTAGAGAAATTTTGATGTCTAAAATGGGCCTCAAAACAAATATGTACAACAAAAATCAACTTTGTATGAACCAATAGGATTCAAGATGATGATGTCCACCACGGGGGATGATTCACCATTTCTGGAGTTAAAAAAAAAAACAAAAAAACAAAAAAACAAACAAACAAACAAAAATAACAAAAAACAAAAAACAAAAAAACAAAAACAAAAACTATTTTTTTAACTCATATTTTCAACTTATCTCCCCACGGTTTTCCTAAAATTTTGAGGAGGAGAACTCGTTGGACGTATAATTTAATTATTCATCCAAGGAATCCCTATGCTGCATACTTTTGATGGACACTACTACACGAAAAATGAGAAATACATGAAAAACGTGATTGTAGGGTCCATCGAAAATATGCAATATGGATACTCCTTGGATGAGGAATTGAATTTTGCATCCAACAAGTGCTCCTATCGAAATTTGAGTAAAACTATAGGGAGATAAGTTGAAGATTAGAGTTGAAAAAAAATTGTTTAATTTTTCCCTCTAAAATTTTATGACGTAATCTAATATTATTTTATTATTTCCACTATTATTTTATAATATCCCTTAGGAGGCTCATTTTAAACCTCAAAATTTCTCTAATGATATGGTAACCTTCCCAAAACTTGTTGTTTTTTGGCATCTTCGCAAGAGAAAACTCGTATAGTGTGCAAAATGTCAAATTCTTCAAATGTAATTCTAAAATTTTTAACTAAGGTACTTCTCTATGTCTGCTAAGATCTACAAAAATTTCACAATCTAAAGTCCCAGAAAAGAAATTATAGTAAAAATATCAAGCTAACCTATTTGAAATTGATTTTAGGACATTTCAAAAACCCTCACTTCCATAGGGAATCTCCAAAAGTATAGGAAACCAAAGTCTAAAAATTTTACCACGAGTACCTAGAGATCTCTCTCATGTCTCCTAATTTCACTATCTGAAACATAACTGAAAATAAGTTATAATGAAATTGCCAAACTAACCTATTTGAAATTGATTTCAAGAGCATTCAAGAACCATAACTTCCTAAAAGCATATCTCTGAAAATAAACAGAGCTAAATTTTGAAATCCTTATCACAAGTACCCAATGAACTCGCCTCTATCCCTTAAAAATTTCACTAGTTGAAACATCCCCAAAAAAAATTAGGGCAAAAATGCCAAATTACCTATTTGAAGCAACAAAATCCTAAAAGTATAAATGATACCAAATGTTATGAATCTCATGCATTAAAAATGATAAGAAACCAAAAATTGTAATCATATTCAAGGGGGAAACCTTCTTTTGCAATGAATATAATGTACAGGACAAGATTTGATGATCCTAAAACTAGGCGCGATATATATATATATATAATATATATTATATATATATTATATATATATATATGATATATACTATATATTAATTATATATATATATATATTATGATATATATATATATATATATATATATAATGAGATCATAAAAGGTTTTAGCCTATATAACCATAAAAATGCAATCGCTCAATATCTAGGGGTGAATAAGAGGTTTTAGGGTTGACATGCAGCTTATATAGGGCTTAACATGGCTCTAAGATAGGCCCTCGTGGGAATTTAACTTTTCCCAACGGTGAAAAACTCCTCACTTTCTACCATTGAATCCAACCCCTTTGGGCTAAAAAGTGATAATAAAAAATGAGAGCATGGAGGTTAATTGTGACCCAATTATGTGTGCACAGATCATGAGACTAATTAATATAATCTCTCTACGTCCAACCACACATTCGAACAATACCTTAATATGCCCCCATCACTCTCAGTTAGGCCCTTGTGGGAATTGAACATTATCTAATGGTGAAAAAATCATCTCTTTCCACCATGGATCCAACACCTTTGGGCTTTTGACAGGACATGCTAGTGGACTTTGATCATCTTACATATGCACAAGTCATGAGACTATTAATATAATCTCTTTGGTTGCAACCCCATATTTAACCACTACCTCAAGATGTCCCCATGGCTTTTAGGGTAAGTGGGCCCCATGAGAATTGAACCATGCCCAATGGTGAAAAGATCCTCACTTTTCACTATTGGAACCACCCCTTTGGACAATCTTAAACTAACTTTAATGAAACTTTAGTTTACATTATTATACATCCTCCATCTCATGTATTGTAAGTGATTTTAAAGATATCATTTCTCTTATTTTGAGCAATAAATATCACTTGTGATGGAAAGCATACCTACTAATATTCAGCTCGCACTATTTTCCATAGTTGCAGTTTAACTCTTCTAGATTTTGGCTTTTTTTTTTTATGAAATCATGTTTCAACGTTGTTTTAAAATACATTTTTCAATGCATAAATGGATTCAACGCCTTGAGAAACTCATATAGCACTTGGATTGTGCATATTTTGCAACTCAAACTTGTGATTCCAAGAAATCCCTACCAAATTTCAAGTAAAATCGATTAAGAAATATACCTTAAAAACCCAAAACATGGAATATTTATATTATGGGTTTTCCATAAATTGGAACATGAATTCATAGTAGTGAAGGAACCCATAATCAAACTTTAAATTGAAACAACTCTTAACGAGATTTCAAAATATTATATTAATTTGAGCAAGAATTAACCACTGATAACCAATTTACTTCATAACATTAAATTAATAAAGCATATATTACTCTTCTTCACATATATTATATGAATTTATAAACTCTCACATTATTTCATAATAATTATTATGTATTTATCAAACATATAAAATTTATCTAAAATATGATAATAAAATCCCACAAAATTTATTCCAATTATATATCTATCTATATATAAACAATTTCAATTTCAATTTTCTCACACCCACCTAGTTACATTTCTCCTTGGCATTGCCAATTGACAAACAATTTACACCTACCTAGACTTCTCACCCTATATGCATGGCTGCATGGCTATTGTTTTATAAAAGGTTTGACTTTTGAGAAATTCTACCTCATTTTTAGCTTGGAAACGTGCATGCCACAACACTTTGAATTCACAAAACCTCAACGTTTTCTATGGAATTATGGTGATCTCATGTTTTTTTTATGAGTTAAACCCTCATGATCATGTAGTGTCACACCATTATGACAGAAATGAAAACTGGAATTCAAAACAAGAACTTTAAAATATTTATGAAAATGCACTTGTCTATTTTCAACATTATCAACTATTATAAACTAATTAAATCATTAAACCCATTTGTAATTTTTATTATTTTTAATATAATCGCATATAACATGTCTCTTTTTTAAATCACCTCTTAACACAACAATTACTTTGCACCCTATAATGAATATGTTATAATTTACTTATATTATATTATATTATATGTTATAATGAATAGTAATTTTCCAATTATTTTCTTAATTGGAATAAGGTCAAATGATACACCCTCCAACCTAATTAATCCGGACAAACACAAGAATCAAGACTCAGTGCAGAGCCCAGTGAAAAAAAAATCGCTGCCCTAACCCTGATCCAACATTGGAGAATAGGTAGTAGCAGACACCACATAGGAGATAAATGGCTTTTTAGGCCACCATTGCTATCAAAAGTCTTTTATTACATCAAAAATATTTCTCCAGTAACAAATGCGTCCGGCTGTAACCACTAATTTGTCGACTTTTTCACGAGATTGTAAAATACGAAGTTGACGTTAGCCTGTCATTTAGTTGGTGACAGTAGGTAGGGATGAAACTGAGGACCACGAAAGATTTCAATTATGTGAAAAGCTTCCGACAGTATGCCCACCACTTTGCAGACGGTTTCTTTTTCACGCAGAACAAAATCAAACTCCACTATTTTATTTTATTAAAAAACAACAAATAAAATATATTTTATTAAAAATAATAATCAAACTTTAAATATGCTTAATTTTCTCAAGTTCAAAACGTCCAGTCATATAAAAATATATAATTAAAAAAATAAATATATAATTAAGAATTTTATTGAAATTTTAATCTCGTGGGGAAGATTTATATTCCAGATTTTAAAATAAATATAAATAAAATGTATTTGTTGAATTTAGGACGTTATAAATCTTGCTCTGCACCTATGATTTGGTCTATGATCTGGTCTTTCTTCAACTTGTCTAAACTACAAAACAAATGTATTATAATGAGATTTGGGCCAAAACTCTTCTCAAATAAATGTATTGAATATATTACAATTTTTAGAGATTTAAAATATATAATTATATTATATAGAAAATTAGTAGAAATTTTTATTTTAAATAAAAAATGGAATTAATATTCTTAACTAGGCCCCCATTGCTTGAAGTAATCTCTTTTGAAAGAAATGAATTAAATCTTTAATGAAATTTATTTTGAGTTTTAATTGCAACTTTAATCAAATTTATTATGATGAATATAAACATATATTTATTTTATTTTGAGTTTTTTTTGTTTGTTATGTTATGTGAGTTCTAAAATTACTAATATGTTTAATCTTTTACTTGAGTTGCCACAATCTAGGGGCATCTAAGCCATCAAAATCATTTAGGATAACATTAACTCTTAAGATAGCTACATTCTTAAGATCAGTTGAGAAACAGGGCAAAAGTGACCTAACTTAGGATACCAGTCCCGAAGGCAAAAGCAACGATATGGAGCAGGAATGGGACCAGTTTAATAAAAAACTCAAAGATACTGTCAAACCAACAGATGTTCAAGACACAGAGTGAGCCTCTATAAGTAAAGTAGTAGTACTATCACGGGTGGGGGAAGAGCAGGCGAGAACGAGGGTTTGTAGTTCACGGATGTATTAGATCTAGGGTTCGAAATTGGAAAAGAACAGAGTCAGAGGGGCAGAGCTTTACAGAAGAGGTCAGATCCTGACCCGACAAATGAAAAACAAGGGTTCCATAAGGACCCCATCGTATAAACAAATAATGTTGCACAGACAAACAGCACAGGAAGGTGTGCAAATACCGGGATATGTAAGGTCACAGAAAGAGGACGGGACCAGCAAAGGACAGAAAAGGTTTGAAGGCAATGAGGATCACAATACTCAGAAGCTGAAAGGAAAGGAGGACGGAAATCGGACAGAAAACAAAGGCAGGGAGAAGCCAAAGCAGGCACATTCTGCTCATGAAGACAAACAAGAAAAGAAGCAGATAAAAGAAGAAGAAGGGGCTCTGAATAAAGATAAGAAGGAACAAGGAGACAAGTCAGAAACAGTCAATGGTAAAAAGACTCAAGGCCCATGTAAACCTAAGGCGGCAGAAACCCTAAGGGTGGTGATAACAGACCCAGACATTCAAGCCTATCGGGATCAAATGATCGAACATGCAGTGATCTGCAAGTTCATGGGACTCTGGCCAACAGAAAGGGCGATGTACCAATGGATAAAGCAGCAATCGAAACCCAAAGGTGATGTTAGACTGCACTTTGGAGCCAAAGGTTTTTTCACTGTCGTTTTCGCTAATCTAGAGGATAAGGATAGAATTTTTGATGGCGGACCTTATTTCTTCACCTCTGCGGGTCTATACATTAAGCCTTCGAAGCCCAATTTTCTGCCAGAAAAAGAAACCTTCAAGCAGGTGCCTGTCTGGATTCGCCTCTTCTCCCTACCAATAGACTATTGGGGACAGGCAGCTTTAAAACAAATAGGTGATAAATTAGGGACCTTCATAAAAGCTTCAGAATCCACCTTGCTGAGAAGATACACCTCCTGTGTCAAAATCTGTGTGGAAATGGATGTGTCGAGGGCATTGCATGAGGGACTGTTGCTGGAATATAGGGATGAAGATTATTTCCAAGCTATTGATTACGAGAAAATTCCATTCCGATGCAGAAAATGCCATGAGCATGGACATTTAATCAGGGAATGCCCATTAAATAAAACTGTGGAAGACCCTAAGGTAGACAAGGTAGAGAAGAACAAGGAATTCTTCACTCGACCAAGAGCGAGACAAAGAGAAAACAGGAAACGACCGAATAAAGCAAGCACATCGCAAGGCAATACTAGCAATGCTTTTGCAGCTCTAGAGACCAAAACTAAATCAGAGGACAACAATAAGGAACAAAACACATCTGAAGCAAATAGAACTACAATAGAACTTGAAACTATAACCATGGGAAAAAATCCTTCAAGCATCATATTACAGAATCAAGAGGTAACAGAAGCAGTAAATGAAGACTCAGAAATTCTCACAAGTGACATCGGAAGTGATGAGATGGAATTGATGGACATACTAGAGCAAAAAGGAGTTAATCTACCAGACATGGTGGAAAATTGGAAAAAGAAGGGGATGGAACACATATCGGAAGAGGAAGTTAGGAGAATCAATGAGATACGAATAACACGACAAAGAGCAGAAATAGAAATGCAGAGCAAGAACCTGGGCGTAGCAAAATGGATGGGATTCCGAACCAAAGGTCTACTACAAACTTCCGCAAGTTCCAAACAAAGGAAAAAAAGAGGACGCATAACCAATCATGAGGCACTACAGGAATTGGGACAAATGCTCTTAAACTTGGGTAAGATGAAAGCTCTAGAAGCTTTTTCTCTAAACTACTAAATCTTGTTTTAAAATGAAAGTCATCTCTTGGAATGTTAGGGGGCTCAATAGCCAAATGAAACAACGTCTTTTAAAGAAGAAGGTCCAAAAGAATAAACCTGATATTATATTTGTGCAAGAAACCAAATGTGCAAGTAGTACTATTCATAATATAAGCAAGAAATTAGGCAAACATATGGAATATATGGAAACTGCCAGCAATGGATGGGAGGGAGGCTTAGTTACTCTGTGGGATCCGCAAGTAATCAAAGTCCTCTCCTCTGAAGCGACCAGATCTTTCATAGTTGTAGAAGCTCAGGTGGTAGGAAATTCGGAAACCTATTTATGTACTAATGTCTACGGGCCACATAAGTTCGAAGAAAAGTTTCTTTTTATGAGAACTCTGCTGAATCTAAAGTTAAGATATCCCAGGGTTAAGGCAATCATAGGAGGGGATTTCAATATGATAACCACCCTCATGGAAAAGAAAGGAGGCATAAGGAGACTCAACAAAGATTTTGAGGCTTTCTTAGACTTCATCAACACAGCTAATTTAGTGGATGTCTACCCCAAGAGCGGAGCTTACACATGGAATAACAAAAGGGGAGGTGAAAGACAAATTGCTTCTTGATTAGACAGATTTCTAATCTCCGAAAGTATTCTGATGGAGGGAGTTATAGTAGAATCAAATATACTCCCTAGTGGAGGGTTAGATCATTGACCCATTTCTCTAATGGCTACTATCCAGGGCACGCCAAAAAACAAGCCATTTAGATTTGAGAAATTTTGTCTTAACCATCCGGACTTCATTCAACTTATTGAAAAATGGTGGAATGAACCAGTGGGCATCAGAGGTACCAAAATGTATAGATTACAAGGCAAACTAAGATATATCAAAGACAAGATCAAAATTTGAAACAAAACAGTCTTTGGAAACATATTCAAAGAAAAATCCAATTTAGAGGAGCAATTAGAGGAGATACACAAAGGTTGGATCACTGGGGATATTAATTCAGAAATAGCAAACAAAGAAAAAATGTTGATGCCGCAATGGCAGCTTCGTTGCCAACAAGAGGAAACCCTTTGGAAACAAAATTCATGCATTCAGTGGATTAAGGAAGGGGAAAAGAACACAAAATTCTTCAATAGATCGGAAATGGACTACGGGGGGGCTAACAAAATCCTTAGTCTCAAAAATGAATAGGGAACCATTCTACAAACGCATCAAGAAATTTCAACCCTTCTTACTACGCATTTCAACAACATAGCTCAAGAGCCAGAGGTTGATAGAACAGAGGCAATTGATGAACTCATCAAATCCATTCCCAAGATAATCACCGATGAGAAAAACCTGGCTCTGACTCGTGAAATTTCTTTGGAAGAGGTGGAAGAAGCGGAAAAGGAGATGCCTAATGATAAAGCTCCTAGGCCATATGGTTTTACCATCAATTTCTACAAAGCTTGCTGGGACATTGTTAAAACAGAGATTTGGGAAGTTGTGGAAGACTCTCGGCATTTTGCCTCTATCCTCAAGTCTCTCAACTCTACATTCATTGCCCTGATTTCGAAAGAAGAGGAAGCCAACACCCCTGCAAAATTTCGGCCTATAGCTTTGTGCAATGTTATATATAAAATTATCTCCAAAGTCATAGCTACTAGAATGAAACCTATTCTTCTGGGCCTCATCTCTGAAGAGCAATTTGGATATTTTGAGGGGAGACAAATTCTGGACAATATTTTACTAGCCCAAGAAATGATTCATACTCTTAAAACCAGAAAGGTGGCAAGTATGATGATGCAACTTGATATGTCAAAGGCCTATGACAAGGTCAACTGGAGGTACCTGGAAGCAATTTTAAAAGCTTTCGGATTTGCTAGTCAATGGATAGGGTGGATTTTAGCTCTGATAAAATCTACTAAATTCTCTATTCTAGTAAATGGGGCCCCGTCCGATCAATTCTCCCCCTCACGAGGACTCAGGCAAGGTGACCCATTATCACCATTCTTATTTGTAATCCTGATGGAAGGTTTAAGCAGACTTATTCATAGCACGAAGGAAAAAGGAAATATCAGAGGATTACAGCCCCTGCCCTCCATTCCAGCAACCACGCACCAACAATTTGTTGATAATACGATGTTACATGGCACTCCAACAGTCAAAGAAGCCTTGGGCTTCAAAAGGATCCTCAATATCTTCAGCAAAGCTTTAGGCATGGAAATAAATCTATCTAAATCTCCCATCTTCTTTTTCAATACTCATCTAGCAGTGCAAAAAAATCTTTCTACTATCCTAGGTTTCCGGAGCGGCAGTCTGCCCTCAAGGTACCTGGGAGCTCCTCTAACTGATAGACCCTGCAAAAAATCCATTGGGAAAAGATCCTTGCAAACTTGGAGAAAAGATGCCATCACTGGACCCATAGGGCTCTCAATTTTGCTGGCAGGCTAGTATTAACCAAAGCAGTCCTTCAAGTTATTCCTCAGTATTTTCTCTCCATAATTCCTGCCCCCAAAGGAGTCCTCCAGCAAATAAGAATAATTTAGAGAACCTTTTTATGGTCAGGGAATTCAGAGAAGAAAAAGTGGGCACTAGTGGCATGGAACAAAATGTATAAGCCCAAACAATTGGGTGGGTTAAACTTACAAGACCCCTCCACAATTAACAGGGCCTGCGGTGCCAAGTTGTGGTGGAGATGGCTGAAGGAACCCAATCTGCCTTGGGCTAGACATTGGAAGGAAAAATACGCTCCAAGGCATAGTACCCAGAACCTGATCAGAATGAAAGAGAATCCAGAAGGCTCACCAATCTGGAACCTAGCAAGTAAAAACCGACACATTATACAGGAGAATAGCTGCTGGGAAATTCGAAATGGAGAAACTGCCTTTTTTTGGGAGGATGCCTGGCAACAACTCCCCAAGCTGGAAAGGCCTGAGTTTGCGGGTCTTCAAAGAAGCTTCCAGGAGCTTGGGAGATTGACGGTGAATCGCTATTGGAATCCCAATAATAGGGACCACGAATGGAGAACTTGGGTCTTTAATGAAACAGAGTACAGGACCAATGCAAACAATGACATCAAGAACTTGCAAGCACTATTAAACAAAAGAAGAATCAGGATTGCAGAAGACAATGACCAACTAAGGTGGGGAGAGAAAGGAGGGGGAAATTTTATGCTCAAAGAAGCTAGAAAATTCATTGAAGATGCGGAGCCTGAAGAAAAATTTAAATGGAGCAACAAAGTTTGGGATTCACAGTTCTGGCCGAAAATTAAAACCTTCCTTTGGCTCCTAATGCGCAGGAAGACTCTCACTTGGGAAAATCTCTGAAAGAAAGGGTTATGTGGCCCGTCAAGATGCCCCATGTGTGGTAAGGAGGAAGAAACAATGAATCATCTCTTCAACACATGTGATTTGGTAGACCTTCTGTGGAATTGGGCAAAAACCACTTTGCAGCAAATGGACAAAATAAGAGAATCCATTCAAGAAACCATTGAGAATTGGCGAGGCAATTTCTCCAGCAATCAAATGGTTAACATTATTTGGAAGACCATGCCAGGTTTCATTACATGGTCAATTTGGAAGGAAAGGAACAGAAGAGTTTTCTTAAACGAAACCAGAAATATAAATCACTCTATAGATATCATTATACAAAATATCAGGCAATTGGTGCTTGTCAAAGGAAAACCAGAACAGGATACTAAAGCATCAATAGGGGAAGTACAAATCTTGAAAGCTTTCAACCTGGATAAAGGAACCTTCGTAGCTGTCGTGAACCACCAACAGGAGATAAATGCCACTTTAAGCATCTGGAAACGACCACCTTCAGGCTTCCTTAAACTAAATTTTGATGGTGCCTCTCGGGGAAATCCTGGTCTGGCCGGCATCGGAGGCATTCTCAAGAACAACGAAGGAGAAATTCAATACATCTATAGCAGAGCCTTAGGAGAAGCAACCAATAATGAGATGGAGTTCACAACGTTGGAACAAGGATTAAGAATTCTTCGGAAATTACAGGTGGGTGCAGCAGTGGTTGAAGGGGACTCTCAGCTCACAATCATAGCGGCAAGAAGGTTGTATGCAGGAGCTAAAGCAAGCAAAGTCATTCAGCATTGGAGACTAGCTAAGTTGACAGAGAATATTGCAGAGCATCTTCTGCGTTTGAATGGTTTACTCTTTCAGGCAGTTCGCCGCAAAGCCAATTCAATAGCAGATCATCTAGCAAATTATGGTATAGAGAACCCCACCATCATCATGGACAGTTGTTGCCAGGACGTCACCTGCCCGAAAGTACGAGACAAGTGTACTCTGCTCTCAAGGCAGGATATGGTTAACGATAGATAAGGCCCGAGGGACGACAATCTTTGCAGGTATTGGGATATGATTATCATCAATCATATTGAGAAGGGAATTAAGGGTCGGCAAAAGAATGAAGGACAGGCAGGAAATGGGCATTCAATGCGCAAGCAGGCGGGAGTCACTCCCTTCAACTCCATGAAGGAAAAGTATGAGTTCCGCCGGCAACCATTTAAAAGTATGGATACCTGGCACTCATCGGAGAGGTTTAAGCGGGGAAACCTTAATAACAATACTCCGATACATCATCGAAAATGTGATCCATGAAGCAAGGATAATTATGAAAGGATTTGCGGTCAGAGGATGACAAGATGGAATGCAGCAAGTGAGTCTCCCGCTCTCTCCCTTATATCTCCAGACCCCAGCAACACCAGAATCACAATGCATTCGTTTAGTCTTCAGAAACTCATCTTCTCGGCCCTTAGAATACGGTGTTGTTCGGTGCTTAATATCAAGAAAATGGCGGGCGAGGGTAGCAGAAATGCGTATGCCAACAGAGATCTCAAGCAAGCTAGGGAAACTTATGAGACGAGGGCCTCTCAGAAGGAAAAACGTAAGATTGAGGAGTTGGAGGCTATAGTGGCGGAGGAAGAGGAGAATTTGGAGGAGCATGAGCTAGAGAAGGATATGGAATGGGTTCAGGACCCTGGAACATCTTCAACCTGGGCCACCCACTATATTCGCACACAGGCAGAAATGTGGCGGATGAAGTTGATGTTGGCAAAAGCCATAAGCATGCAAGGTGATTATATCATCCAGGCTCGACAAGCTCAATAAGCTATTTCCGCAACTTCTGCGGAGCATGAGGCGATCTTGGAAGGCTTGGACTTTAAAATCAGTAGTCTGGAGCAGCAATTAGATAGCATTTCCAAAAAGTTATCAGTCTTGATCAGCCTTCTGCGGCACTCAATCTGTCAAGAAGCTGCAGGTGCCAGGGATTGGGCGAAGGAAAAACCGGGCACAAGTCAGGGAACACGCTCTTCGTTTCCTCAGGTAGGGAGAGCCAAGGCCCCGACTGGTCAAGAATCCCCCAAGAATTATATTTTTACGAGATGTAATGGTTCTTTATTGCAAGTACTGGATCAGTCCCTGGGTCATGGTCTATACTCTCGATCACTGACCTAGAACCTATGTGTTTTGTCCGTTTTTGGTTTTTTTTTCTCTCTGTGAGCCTTGGATTTGGCTATACAATGGTTTTGATGTTTCTCTGTTGTTTCATTGTCTTTCTTTTTGGTCAACCCCTAAATTTCCCTGCCGCCCTGCATGGTGTGCCCTGGGGTTCTTCAGGGGGTCCTTTGGGTCATGGTGGCTAGTATTAGGACTAGGAAAGCAGTCTTCTGTCTGCACGAGCAGACCTTCTGCAAATTTGTATTATTATCGTAATATAAAAATGCTGATTCACACAAAAAAAACATAGCTACATTTTTGCCTATAAAATTTAATATATATGAATTAGAAATTTCATTAAAAAAATATGTTATATATATGATGATGATGATGATGGTTAACGTCCACCAAGATCAAACATTGGTCTATCGGACCTAAAGAAACAAATTATTTATTTTGATTTAAGATTTTATTCCTATGCTCAAAAAGCTTAGAGAGAAGCCTCCTAAGATCACTATGATTTTGACATTGTAAAAGGCTAGGAAGGTCAGTATTGTAACAAAGATTGTGAAACTGAGATCTAATGTGGTTGTATGCGGGGCACTCTATAAGAGGAAGTGGTTTTCATCCTCGATGTTCCTATTCTCACATATATGGCAGATCCTTTCCATCCATGGCAATTTAGGAGCTGCCCAACGACCTGTTTCACTATGGAGCTCATGAGAATTCGTTTTAATCTTTGCTATATTAATTTTCTTCTTTGAGCTAGTTAAAATAGTGAGATACTTTTGATCTTCTAGGGTGGGGTTGATGGCCTTCTTATAATAACTTAATTTTCTTTTAGCCGCTAAATCTTTCCCACACCACATTTTTTCTTTGAACTTAGAAGTAACAATATCTTTAATGCTATTTATGTTTTGCAATGCATCATTCTCGTTGATCTCCCAATAGTTTAACCAGGCCCTTGTGTCTTTATGCCACCCCCGATTCAGCCTTAGGTGGTTTTGGCTGGAATTTAAAGCTAGCTTAGGAAGTCTATGATTGTCTATGTTATTGAGTTTGTGCTTGTACAGTAGAAACCTAA